>JAULKM010131124.1:0-19448 GCA_032355605.1 Rubia tinctorum
TGTACTCGCAACCTAGGGCATCATTTATTGAATACTTTGTGACAGGTATTGTCACACCGTGTAAGATTGTCTGGTCTTTATTACTACTTCACTATCCTAAATTAGCATAAAATTGTAGGAACTTATCGTCATGGATGGATTCATCCAAAGGAGTAACTTGTTAAAACTTTATGCTCAAATTTACTAATCAAATGCTCTAGACCTAGTGGCACGACATCCGATGTACGAATAACTTTTGTTCTTGAGCATTTTCTACGATTTAATGCCACATACCTTTGCACGGCACCTGGATTGAAGAATCTCTCTTCAGTTTTGGGTTGCACCTGAGTTAGTTGTTGGCTACTCGTTGACACATTCCCACATCCGCCGCCATATTTACCATCTCAATATCTAGGACCCATTGCAAGATATGGTTAGGATAATATGGTTAAGAGAAGAATGTATTAGGGCTGCGAGTTCAGAAATATAGGGAAATCGGAATTTGAGGATTTAGGGTTTTTAATTGGTTATGAAACCTGATTCCCAATTTTTTCATGTATAGGAGAATGAGTTCCGACCTCGGAACTCATTATGTCATATTTCATAAAGAAATGATGTAGTTCCGATCTCATATCAGTTTATCCGATAACAATTCCGAGTTCAGAACACATTTCGTGGCTTTAAAAAAGCAAGGCAATAAAGGAGGTTTTCAAATGAGTAATTAATACCAATTTTTTTAGCATGAGTTCCCTCGCGTTTTTTCCTCCAAACACCTTCTTCTTCAAAATTCTTCACAAATATTTAATAGATTCTCACTCTCATTGCAAAATGTCTTAAAACCCACCCTAGTTTTCTTCATCTCTAAGACATATTCTCTGAACAATCAACACGAAGAAGCTATGATTTTGGTTAAGGTTTCCACAAGGTTAATCTAATAATCTACCTTCATCATTTCAACATCTAGTCCCCATCTATTGTTGGAAAGGTACAAATAAAAGTTTTGGTATTGTTTTTTTATGTGATTTAGCTTATGAATCACAAACCCTTTTAAATTTCTTCCTAAGATATATGTAGATGGTGTGTGCTATTATGTTTCGCTTATAGTTTCCTATTTTGTATTGTCTTCTATTGTGTTATAGTGATTTCCAAATGGAATGCATTAATTGTCCATAGGTACTATAAGGTCATGGAAAAGGGCTCAAGAAGAATCAACGGCTTCGCTCGAGGGACTCTCTAATAAAACCGGTGATGAAGATGATGAAGAAGAGGGGTCGGTGGAGGTTATCGTAGGTAGGACCCACAGTTGAACTTTAGAACGTAGAATGGCAAGGAAGGAGTTAACATTGTTAACATTCGACCAATGGGGAAATGTTTGTCCAAAGAGCATGCTAAGTGGTCGAGTTGGGTAGGAAAATGAATCGCCCCCTCCCAATCGTCATTAATTAATGAACCACATGAAATTCACTAATACCCAAGAGGAGTACTATTAGGGATCAAAGATAGAAATTTATATGTTGCTCCCATTCCTACAACTACTACACTACCAAAAATGGTAGATAGTTGCAAGTACCGGGGTTGTCCACAGAGATGTTAAGAATCTAATAATCAACTAAACACAATCGTGGTTGGGTCATCAATCCGACCACATGTTAGGAATAAATAGTGTTGTGAAAACAGTCATTGGGGGAGTATGTACTAACAACTACTAGCATGCAATTGATCAAGAGAATTAAAAATATAAACTAACACTCGGGGATTATTTACGTAACATGGTTGATGTCATTTCGTTCATCGACTTCATCAAATACAAGAACTAAACCCTATTCTAGTGTTTGTGACACATGGTGCGGACAATGGTCAAACATTCCCTATCTGTCACATAGAGGTGCGCATATAAAATATTCCATTAGCCCCGCCTCCGCAACTAGGAGAGTGCAACAACGGAAATGGCTCATTGAGCGGATTTGATTCTCCCACGTGTGATTAAGTCCAGAGCAGAACACCATGAACAAACTACCCCTAGGCCTACAAAGGCAAAGGAAGTAGGCGTCTTATCGATGGCTCTAGGATCAATAAGATAATCCTAGTTTGCTACTTAATCCATCTCTACCCGCAATGCTTTGGATCTCATTAGTCAGCTAACTAGAGCATGGTCAATCATGATAATTAACAACGGTAATCTTCGTGCACACACCCAGTTCCAGACTATTGTCACCCCTAGCGCATCTAGGTTTCCTTCACCGGGGGATAGCAATAGTGCAACAACAAAGTGTGGCAATCATGAAAGTCACGAGAATATTAAGAACAAGCCAACATAATAATCACAAGATGCGTAGAAATAGATAGATCTAGAAATCTCACAAAATGAACATTAACACATGAATACAAATATTATCCCCAAGTAAGATCCCTACTCCCTAAAAAATAGATCCATAGAAAATATTGAATTAAATGCCATAGATTTAGGAAAATAAGAGAAAGAAAAGAGGGAAAAAAGAAGAAAATTTAAGGAAAAGAGAAGAACTCTAGAGAGACAGAACTGTCATCTTCCTTCTACCTAGAGAGAGAAATAAAATCTACACCATGCCTACTTAGTTAACCCTAGAAGACTATAGGCTCCTATATAGAAGTAGGGAATTGAGCCTTGAAAAATACCTAAAATAGGCCAAAAAACCCTAGCATCTACAAACGGCACTAGGGTACAAAATGGCACCGGCCGCGTCAGCCGGCTAGTCTCGTGCTGACACGGGCAGTGTGTCCCGGCACAGTCCATGCTGGAACGGGTAAGCCTTGTGCTGACACGGGTTAACCCGATGCTGACACTGGCCATGTGTCATGGCATGGTCCATACCCCCTCATGCTAGCGCGGTCTGTGTCAACCAGTACAGCCCATTGGCAGGCACTTCATTTTTGCTTCTTCTGATCCGCGTCCCACATCGTCTGGCTCACCCCGTCGATGGGAACCTCATTTTGCTCAGTATCTCATCATGGGATGTGTAATTCTTCACACACTGTGGGTAGTCTTGGCATTGGTGACTTGAAACAGTGTGGGCCGTGTAAAATGGAATGTCCCGCACCCATACTTAGCCAATTTTTGGAGTATAAGGGTGACTTGGAGTGCACGGTCAGCCGGAACGGGCACGTTCCATGCTAGAACTTGGCATAGCTCATGTAGGGTGGAACGGACCATGCCAAGGACTCCATACACAGGCTGTGTCTCTTGGAACGGGCCGTGCTAGGCCTACCTCACATGATGGCCTTGTGCGGTCCGTGCTAGTTGTGGCTGGTTCGGTCGACTGATTTGTTTGCTCCTTTATGGGTGAACCGTTGGTCCGATTTGGGAGTTCTTGTAGTAAATTTTATAGAGCTTGAGAAGAAGAATCCAATGTTTCTACCCTCAAGGGCTCATTCTCCTCGGATCATTCCCAGAATTTCGTGCAACTCCGGGAAAAAAATTCCTCCACTTCGGACTTGACCTTCTTGAACTTTGAATCCGCCTTTCTTGATCCCAATTCCATCTACTACCAAGATTTAGAGTCTGTGGCCTTCAATCCACTACCATCCTTGCAAATGGCCTTAAAATATCTACTATCACCCTCGCGGATGGCCATCTACAAAAGATAATGAAAAAGTAATCACGAGCAACCTAATGAGATCAAAAATGAAGATCTAGGTGCCCGTTAATACAAAGTGTCTATTAGCTTCAATTAAGTCTATAAAACTAGGAATTTAGACAAGAAAACCAATAATGGTCGTTTAAACTCTTTGTCATGCAAACCTAACTAAAACTAGCAATCAACCAAACGAAAGATGATAATAAATGTGTTAAATGCATCGGCTAAAGCATGCATAATGGTGCACATTAGAAAAGTGGGTAGAACAAGGGTAGACATCAAGCACGATAATTGGCACGAGGTCCCTAAAGAATACAAAGACGTCATTTGAACGGAATTTAAGGTAACCACTAGCATTTCTTACTTTTCTTATGCTTCCACCATTATCCTTACATCTAGGGTTCATAGAAATTGAGGTACATGTATTTGATCTTGATTTTGTATATATTTTATAGAGGCCATTTGAGATTGATTTTCTGGATGGATAATTTGAAGAAGAAAGCAATGGCCATGCTATCAAAGAGTTGGAGAGAACATAAGTACTTTTTCTAGAGATTACATAATCTCTAGAACAAAGGGTGATCGTCCATGGTTTACCTGTACGCATATTCAACCAGATAGTTGGGAAATTCGTAAGAGGAGAACGTTGGATAATGATAAAAAATTGTAAGTGCTTTAAATTATTTTTTATTTGTCTCTAAATTGAACTTTCGTTGTGACGTCCTAAAAACTAGAGCACAAGGGTAGAAAAACAAAGGAATGCATTGAAAAATAAAACACCTCATCGGAAGAGCAACGGAAAATATGGATTAGCGGCCCTAAAAATAGTGAAAGAACATTTCGAAAGGGATGTTAAAATTTCCATCGATGGGGGATGAGCAAGGAAGAGGTGAGGTCATCGGTCACTCCGATCGATGTGCAAGAGATAGATAGGAGTGATTTCTTCTTGAAGAGCTAACAAAACAAAAAGGGTGAGTACAATAAACCTCCGATAGTCGAAGTCGTGGAACGAGTGGTAAGACTTCATATATTCATTCTTATTTCACGGGTGTAATATTTCATTTAATTAATTTTCATGGCACCATATTTCGTATGAAGGTAAAGTTAAAGCAAGACCAATTGGAGGGCCGATTCATTCCATTGGGTAAGCACAATTTCCTTCATGATGCTACGAATAAACCCGACCATCCCGGTCATGCAAGAGGAATGGGATCATTTTTGTCCCAAAGATAGGCATTTGGGATAGCTAGAACCTAGAGTCGGGCTAAACCATCGAGAGTCTATGTCTAGCAAAAGGAAACCCTTGTCAGAGACAAGCGGATAGAGCAACAATAATTATTAATTCAAAAGTTGGTTGAGCACACGAGGCTCCCTTTACTTGAGAAATTGGATGAATTGACACCTGATTGGACACTACCATCTAGAGAATCGCGACACTCATGTGGAGAAGTGGAGATGAACCAACAACCCATTCTTGATCCCCCAACACATGAAGAAAATAACATTTTCAATACCATTGTGTCGACCCCAAACAAGGCTGGTCAAATTAAATTATGTCTTTCACAAGTATTATATTACAAATTTATTTTACAATATGTATGTTCTCCCTCGAAGTGTAGACATTGCATTTGTGTGAGCTATACATTGATCTAGGTAACAAAGGTAGGCAACTACACGTTGCCGACAGAATTCCACACGAGTCGATATGGCATCATCATTCCATTCCAACTGGTGATAGCATTTATAAAGTTTCAATGGAAAATCCAAAGGTCCTCAAATCCCCATTACCAATTGTGGAAGGCAACTACAAGCGAGTGGGATGATAATGTCCCTTCTATAGCCTCGTTGTCTCATTTATGTAGACCCCATCAAAGATCATCATTTTAAGGAGACACCAATGACAATATCTAAGCCAATTGTTGAGGCGGAAAAGACTACGAAACCCCCTATCACCCAGGGATAGGCTATTAAGGAGCCACCGCATTTTGTGATGGTCTTATATGATTTCATGGTCAAACACCAGAGGAACTCAACTTACTTATTCTTGGGAAACGAATGTGTATTCGGTCAGAAGCGAGAAATCATCGCATCATGGATTGACTTTGAAGATCTATGGAGGTGTGACCAAATGAACTAGACGATAATGTCCCTATACTTATTGTAGGTAGTTATGAGATCATTTTTCCTAATTGATGACATCCAATTCCATCTTGAAGGTACATGTATTATTTTGTTAACAAAATGAAAAAGGGTTGGATAAGGTATTTGTGCCTGGAGTTTACTCAAGAAATAGGGTGTATTGTTCAAGAAAGGGTTGACTACATTCACAAAAGTCTTCGACAAATAGATAAAAAAAAATTATTTGTTACATCGTACATTGAAAGGTGGTGGATACTTACTCATGTATTTAAAACTAATACATTAATACAATATATTTTTATATTTTTCTCCATTGATTTAGGGACCATTGGAGATTAATATTTACTGTCCCAGACAAGAAGCGCGTTTACTGGATGGATCCTCTTCACTACCAACCGTTTGATGCATTATTGGGTGATTCTATTAAAAATAGGGGGAGTAATGGTGATGAGGGATTGGACCTAATACAAATCAAGGTGTGGTTATCTTTTCATGTCGCGAAATTCTATTTAGTCATTAGTTATTGTAATTATATGTTACTAATCTAAATTGTATTTATTAGTACAACAAACAAACAAATACATGGGAATGTGGCTATTACGTAAGGATATACACAACGGAGTCTTTCACACATGCGCGTGAGGATTACCTAGAGATCAAAGAAGTGAGTTTTTAAGATAAACATTTCGAGAATGTTTTTAAGCAATGTAACGTGTCGTCCCAATTCTTATTTGGTCACTTTGGTTGTTTCATGAATTTTTCCTGAAGTTGTCAAGCCTTATTCACAAGATGACATCAACAACGCTAGAAATTACTTGGCTAGGTATCTTGTGTACTCATGCTCCTCTTCAATTGGGAATCCCAATGTGGTATTGTGAGAGACTAGTATTAGATGACTTTGTTGTGCGGAATATATTTTTGATGGATTCTATTCCCATCTATAGATTGTTGATCTGTTAGCATAGTATACAGATTTTTTATATCTAGTGTCATCATCACAAGTATTTTGTACAATTTGGATCTATTTGTAAAGGCTTTTGGAAAGCCAATTTTTAATGAAATTTATGTTTTTTACCATATTGTCTGATCATGGTTCAAAGGGAGGAAAATTGAATCTGTCCATATATAAATAGACTCGATTTCATGTTCCGTCATTGGTATATTAAGAGCAGAAATAGTTCCTCGCCAGAAAATACATCCTTTGTATCAATATACCGGTGTCATTCTAGAATTGATCTCCAAAAGAGGAACGATTCCTGATGGCCAGATGTCATTCCAAATTTGTAGAATCATTTCTCCTGCTATCGTTTGACCAATAGTTTTGCACTCGGAACTCAAAAATTAGCTCCTCAATCGGAACCAAAACCTTAGACGATGGTTGGATAATCAGTTCCATATTTGGAACTACATCGATAGTCCGGCAGTTGGAGTAAAATTTCTAAGCTTGAAACTAATTAAAGACAATTCCTGCAAAGGATCAAAGGTGGTTGATAACAACATTTGATACTTGTCATTCAAAGGCGGTTCCCGGAACCGCCTTTGATCGCAGAGGATCAAAGGCACGACCAGAGAAGTCACTCCCAATGTGACTTCTCTGGTCCGATGAAACCACTTTTAATAGGCATGGTTTCCACTAGTTATGTCAAGTAAATTGTCATTTGACTTCTTTTTTAAATTGACATCAATGCCCAAAGGTTTGACCTTTAGTTTTGGTAGGTCGACTGTGACCTGACTTCTTTCGTAAATTTACATAGTTGACCAAAGGTTTGACCTTTAGTCTTATTAAGTCGATCGTTAGTTGAATTATTTTTTAAATTGATGTAGATGCCCAAAGGTTCGACCTTTAGTCTTGTTAGGTTGACCATGGCTTGACTGCATTCGTAAATTCACATAGATACTCAAAGGTTTGACCTTTAGACTTGTTAGGTCGACGGTGGCTTGTATCCATTCGTAAATTGACATAGATGCCTAAAGGTTTGACCTTTAATCTTATTAGGTGGACCGTGGCTTGACTTCTTTCGTAAAGTTACATTATTGACTAAAGGTTCGACATTTGTCTTAGTAGGTCGATCGTTGGTACTTCTTTCTTAAATTGACATGGATGCCCAAAGTTTTGACCTTTATTCTTGTTAGATGACTGTGGCTTAACTTCTTTCGTAAATTTACATAGATGAGCAAAGGTTCAACCTTTAATCTTGTTAGGTCGATCGTTGGCTGACTTATTTCTTAAATTTACATAGATGACCAAAGGTTTGACCTTTAGTCTTGTTAGGTCGACCGTTGCTTGAGGACAATTTAAATACAGTAGGGCAGCCAATTTAGTATTGTCTTGTTGGAAACCGGATTGACCAAATTTAATAATCCAGTTACGCGAGAGAAAATAATTATTTATGCCAGAAACCTAGTTGGGCTTATTCGTTGTGCCATTTTGTTATGGTATTAGGGAAAAATTGGCCCACTATGAACACAATCGACGTCGAGAGTTAGTCTGTGATCTCGTTCAAACCGAATAGCTGTCGACGTCACACCTCCGGAGTGTATTTCACCATGAATCAAAATAGGTTTTTTCATGGCGTCTGTATATATATATATATATATATATATATATATATCAAGTTAACCTGAGCATTTGTTCAAACTCTTCATTTTCCCTCAAATTCCAAAGGGTTCCCACCCACTTCCTTCACTCATCCATTAGGTATGTTTTCCATTTTTAGTTACTTAAATTACTTTAATGTTCTATGTTTTACTTCAATTTGAATTACTTCAATGTCTTATGTTTTATTTCATGATTTGTATGGAATCGATGTTTGTTAACTTTGTTATTTTTTCATGTGAACTTCATGTTATGATTTTTCTTGATTGATAGTATCCATCAATTTTGGTTGTTATGTGTGTTAGAGTCATTATATATGTCCCCGGTCGTGATGTTCAGTTTAGGGTTTCACTTTAAATGCGGGGATTTCAATTTAAATGCGGAGTCGGTAAGCTGTCAGTTTCGATGTTTGGTTAGACCGACTACAACTCCACAGCGTATTCACGTGTCGATCATTAATCTATCTACTGCCGACAGTTGTTGTGAACCGTGGTCAATGTCGCACATTCTAGGATTTCTTGCAAATATCATAGACTCCATTTACTTTTAAAATTTTCTAATTAGTACCGATATTTTAAAATTCCTGAGTCATGGTTGGAAATGGTTCTTCAAGTCGGCCCAATTTTGAGGTGAGTGGATTTATATTAAGTATACATATATATATATGAGCTACATATTTATTTTAATTGTTTACTTCTATCACAATTATTAATATATACAATTCATTTTTTTCTATAGTTTACCGTGCAACGTAGGACTCCGGAGCCTACGCTCTTTCCTCTTTACCAACACACGATGTCGTTGGATAACCCCCGTTTCAGCTGCACCTTTGAACAAAATAACTTTGGGGTTAACCCAACTATGGTAAGGCCTACATCTAATTTTTTTTCGTTTAACCCTTTTTAATCATTACAGATATAGTAAATGTAGATTTTTTTTTTATTCTAATTCAGTACATCCCGATGTACATGATAGCATGCCTACAAAGTTACAAGACCCCAAATGTCTAGAGGTGTTACGAAAAAGAGTGACACATGAACTACTCAGGGAACAGGAAGATCAAGGATCTGTCCCAAAGGATTTTTGCGGAGTTTCTTAGTGGAAATCGCATGTGCATTGGGGACACGGTATTCTTCGAGCTATTAGATGGTTCGGGACTGATAGTGTTTAAGGTCATCATCATCCGAGCTTCATGAGTTTTTTAAGTATAATTTTGATTGGAACAAAAACAATTTTATTTGGAATATTTGAGTACTGTTGTTTTTGGGAATATTAATTGGTTCATTAGGTATATTTGAATGATAATTTAATTTTTGTATGATTCTATACGCTAATAAATTTTTTATTTTTATATCCATCGGTTGTCCCCTTGTTTCAACCTAACTATTCAAAACCATTTTCTAAACTAACTTTCATAGAAAAAATTAAATTCATACTTTTGTTTGCTCATAAACATGTTTCAATCACTTTCAAACAAGAAAAAAAAATTACCCAACCTATAAGTTTTTTCAAACTAAAAACCAACATTGTCCGTCCTTCGCATCTAATATCGAGAATAGCAACACATAATGTGAGGTAGGTTGTTCTAATAAACCACCATATGTGACATTGCATACCATTCGGTTACAGCATTTACTTCGATTTCATATCTTTTTAATGCGTTTATAAAATAACCGAGATAAAAAATCTACCTTTTACCTCGATTTTTTAACCAACGTAAATAATAATTTTGAATTGGTTTTTTAAAATAATCGAGGTAAAAAAATTTACCTCGATTATTTACCAAATTTTCATTACCAAGGTTAAATGGGAGAAGTAATAGGTGTTTTTTTTTTTGAAATGGTGATAACTAATATTCATCCCCACCATTTGTTTTTCCCTGGATATTAAGCAGGGTTCAAACCCAATTGACATTTTTTTTAATATCAATCACTTCCCAATAATGTGTCACCTCTAATGTGGCCCAATACGAAAGGTCGAAGAAAATTGACCCTTCTTCCAGCTCTTACTAATCTTTGATTTCCTTTTCGTTTCACCAATGTCATTTTCAAACTCCCGAAATGAATCTAAAATATTGATACGAATTTCGGGGATGACTCCATACATGAAGATATGCCAAGGTTCAATAAAATATTCAAGGGTTATGTTTGGGATCCTCTAAATGACGTAGCTAGTCCTGTGACTAGGGCAAGGAAAACATCTAGAGGTGATGCACTAAATACTTTGATTGATCAGATACATGTAGAATAACATAAATTTATTTTGGAATTGCTGTGGAAGAGCTATACAGTCATTTCAAAATAGTGAATATGATTTCATGAAGAAAATTATACTATTTTTCCCATTGTATTTTTTAGTGAGGTAGTATGCTCATGAAGACATTCGGTAATATTTTTAGACAATCTTTATTTTGTTTTTGGCTCAATTAAATTTAGCCATGTTGGCTTAGAAGAGTTTAATTTTGGCTATACCTAAACTAGGGTTTAGAATGTTTAGCTCTAATTTGATTAGAATCGGTAAGACTAGTCATGATTATTTAGATTTGGTAAGGTTATATAAGGCAATATTAACTCAGCCATATCTATATTTAAATTAGGTATTTTAGTTTGATATGGTATTAGCTTCTTAAAGTTGTCATAAGTTATTCTAATTTCTGACAGGAATTACCAAAACTATCATTCTGTTTAGTAATGGCCAAACCTATCTTGATTGGGAGTGACAGATTGAAAACCTATTCGATCTTAACAAATATCAGGAGAATGGAAAATTGAAAGTGGTGCAGTATTCCTTCACAAACTATGCGGCCGAATGGTGGGAGAACTTCAAGGAAACGAGATCATATGATGGGAACAAGCCCATTTCAACTTAGGAAAGATTGAAGACTGTCCTTTGCATATATCATCTTTCCTCAACATACTTGATGGAACAACATTCATACCTGAGCAATATGTAGCAAGGGAATCAATCTGTGGATGAATATTGGTAAGATCTTGAATATATCATCTTTCCCCCGGTCCTTTGCATATATCATCTTTCCCCGAGTCTTTGTGAAGAATCACTTTATAGAGGGTTTAAGAGAAAATCTCCAAGTACCAGTTAAACTTCACCATCATGTGAGAGACTTATTGGTGAAAACAAGGTTGGTTGTTAGTACTTTAAGGCTGAAAAAGACTACTTAGTTAGGGTTTACCAATCAAAAACTTGATTCGGGAAACTCAAGTTTTGGTCGAGGAAGAGAAAAAATATAGGCGGTCATGGTCCATCTTAGTTGTACTCAAATCCGACTTTTAGTCCTAATGAATGAAAAATGGCTCCCAGGGTCGTACAGGAGCTCGAGCTTCCCAGGGAAGGATCCTCTAGCAATGGTAAAGGGCTGGTGGGACGCAACCTATCCCATCAGCCACCAAAGAATATATAGAAAGGAGAAAGACGTGAGGAGATGGTCGTTTTTCTGATTTACTTATTTTCAAGCATGTTTTCCAATACTGTACAGAAAGCACCGATCAGACTTGATCGTCGGAGTAGGTACCACGGTGGTTGTCCTATCTGCCTTTGGGTTGTTTCTTATAGGTATCAGAGCAGGGTCAAGGCAAGCAACAGGGACCTGACATACAACTGAATTTTGTATTAACCTTGGCGTCGTCTGTGGGAGCACTGTTGGAAGGACCATATAAACCCACGCAGTTCAAACACCTTGAAAAGACCATCGACAACAGCGATTAGAGCTAACGAATGCCGAGGAGGAACCAACCCTCATGCCGACGGGAGAGCGACATCGGCTACACACCGCCACAAAGCTAACCAATAACTCGGGAATCCTACAGACCATCATGGCCTCGCAGAAGGATTTGAAGAGAAAGATAGATGAGATGGAAGACAAGGAGAAAACTCTCATGACGGTAGGAATGGAAAAACCTAAGCCCCTCATGAAGCTGAAAAGGCTTTTCGTGGCATAGAAGAGCAAGGAACAAACACCCAGTGGGAGGAGCAAGAGGATGAAACCAGCTATAATGGGTCATGAAGCATGAGAAACCACCATTCCCTATAGAAGAAAGGAGGCCCCAAAAATCCAGAGCCTTTGATCTGAGTAACGAAGAATAGCTGGTATAAGGCCTATGTACCTTTAGATGAAATGCGAGACAGGAGCAGAAGAAAGCTAGGAGAGGGTGAAAGTGGTTTATATAGAAAGACAGGAAGGGGATCACCATTCACAAAAAGGATACAGTTGTTTATAGTGAATCCCAAGCTAAAGATACATCCCAACCTAGGATAGTACAACGGAGAAACCGATCCTGAAGACCACCTTCACACCTTCTTCACCAATATGGCCACCTTTACTATCCCCCAAGCCATCCGATACAAGGTTCTTGCAACAACCCTAACATAAATAGCCAGGGTATAGTTTGAAAACTTGGAAGACGAAACCATAGACAGCTTCGGTCAGTTGAAGCGCGAGTTCCTGGCATAATTCATGCAGCAGAGAAAGTTCCAAAAAACTCAGTCAGAATTGCTAGCAGAGAGACAAAAGCCAACTGAGACACTGGCAGAATACTGGGAGAGATTTAACGATGAGGCGAACTAGGTAGAAGAAATAAGCAGTCGGTTTCGGCTTGACACTTTCATAAATGGGTTGAGATGTGGGCTTCCGCTAAAAGATTGCACCCTAAACCCTCCTAAGCATAGAGGAGCTGATGAAAAGGGTTTACCACTTTAGCAGGGCAGACCTCACAGACAAGCGAAGAAGAGAGGCGTTGGGAAGTTCAGGGCAACGGAGAAGCGAGACGGGGGGAGACAAGTACAAAAAGAAAGCTGATCCATGAAAAATTGGGAAGTCAATATACAACAGGAATTTCACCACCTGATAAAGACTTCCAGGGAGATATATGCTTCGGTAGCTTCCAAGGGCAACCTGGAGCTGCGAGGAAGATGAAGTTGGCGCTAGAGAAGAGAGACAAGTCACTTTTCTGCGACCATCATTATGACCACGTCAATGATACAGATTATTGGATACACTTGAAGTGGACCATTGACACATGTGTCAAGAATGAAACCCTCGCACACCTGGACAAGGGTGTGAGAGGCCACAACAATGCAACGTACTAGGGCTAAGACAAGACGGGAGGCAACCGTCCAAGTGGATGATATAAGGCCCCGGAATTTTGTGACAATGAGAGGTCTACGGAGAGGAGCAGAGACCCAAATAAATGAAAACAAGTGGCCAGGATAGAAGAAAAGGAGGAATCGAGAGGAGACAGCAAAAAGGCTAAAGAGAATGACTCCAGCCAATGATCATGGACATTTATGCAATTATTAGGGGAGCACCGATGGTAGAACAGAATCCCAGTGGAAGGCATGTTGCAGACTTATGCCCCAAAGCACCTCGGTAGACAGGAAGCTCGGTCCAAATGAAGCAATATCCTTTGGACCTGATGACCCTATCCCGGACAGATCGGCAGGCGGAGACGCTGAGGTTACCATGGTGAAATTTATGGAATGAAGGATCCACAAAGTAGGTTACCGTGGTGAAATTTATGGAATGAAGGATCCACAAAGTGTATGTGGATGGTGGCAGCTCAGCGGAGATAATGTACTGGCATTGTTTCAAGAAGTTGGATGAGAAAACAAGGAGGAAGCTAGAACCAACGAACACCTCATTGGTTGCTTTGCGAACAAGACAGTCTGGCTTGAAGGAACAATAACCCTTCCATTAATGGTAGGAGAGGGAAGCAGAAGCAAGAAGATGGATATGGATTTCATTGTCTTGAAAGTAAACAGCCCATACAACCTGATACTGGGCAAACCAGTGTTGGCTCTTCTAAAGGATATATTGTCAACTTTGCACTTGTTGTTGAAGTTCCCTACAATATAGGGGATAGCAATAGTTAAAGGCAACCAGCAGAAAGCAAGAGAGCGTCACAAAGGAGTGGGGATCACTCTAAGTAATAGAAAGAGAGAAACATCAAAATTGGCCCTAGGGCTATAGGTTAAAGACACCTGGGATGTCAGGATGGTGGCAAGCAGAGCCAACCCAAAAGAGTGGGGAGACGAAACACAGGAAGTTCCAGTGAGAGATGGATAGAAAGTGCAAATAGGCTCGTCATTTCACCCATTGCTAAGAAGGTTGATGGAAAATGTAACTGCTTTTTCCTGGAGGGAAGAAAACATGATAGGAGTTCCAAAGGAGATCGGGTTCCACGAGCTGAGAGTGAAGCCCGATCACAAGCATGTCAAACAAAAAATGAGAACGATGTGCATGGAGAGAAATGAAGTGGTGAACAAGCAGATGGAGAAACTAGTAATGGTTGGCATACTCGGGGAGGTCCCATACCCGACCTGGTTGGATAACCCAGGCCTGGTCAAGAAAGGAGACGGAAGTTGGACGATATGTGTGGACTACACAGACTTGAACAAAGCCTACCCCAAGAACTGATATACTTTGCCTGTCATTGACCAAAAGGTAGACTCTCTTACCAACTATCAGAATAAATACCTTTTTTATGCTTATAAAGGGTATCATCAAATCCACATGTTGGAAAAGACAACATTTATAACGGAGAAAGGGGCATTTGTGTACCAAATGATGCTTTTCAGCATGAGGAATGCAAGGGCTACCTACCAATGGGTGGTAGAGAAGATATTCCTGGAGCAAATAGGAAGAAACCTGGAGGAGTACATGGATGACATAATCATAAAAAGTACTCAATACGAGACTTTTGTGGCAGATGTTTGCAAGACCTTAATATAAGTCAAGGAAACAGGGATAAAGCTGAAACTTGAAAATTGCATGTTTGAAGTAGGAGCCAGAAAATTCCTTGGCCATATAGTGTCAAATGAGGGGCTGAGAGCAAGCCCGAGAAGGTGAAAGCAATTGTGGAAATGAAGTCCCCCAACACAGTCAATGAGGTCCGGAGCCGGAACAGAAAGCTGGCAGCCATGAATCTTTTCTTGTCCAAAACCAAAGAGAGAGCCCTCCCTTTATTCAAAACATTGGAGGGGAGCGTTGACAGCAAAGTAAAAGTATGATGGGGAGAGCCCGAGGAGAGGGAATTCACATAACTAAAAGAGCACCTGAAGAATCTCCCGACGCAAGAAGGGAAAATCCTATATCAGTACCTAGCAGCCAGAGATGAAGCAATCAGTACATCCCTTATCAGGGAGGAAAACAAGATATAGCGACCGGTATACTATGTGAGCAGGGCCTGTAGAGACCAGAGCATAGTTATGCGAGTCAAGAGAAGCTGGTTCTAGCTTTGGTGAACGCAGCCAGAAGGCTACAACAGTATTTCCAAGCTCACCCAATCGTGGTACTAACAAAAAACCCTATGAGATCAATCTTAACCTAACAAGAGGCATCAGAGAGGTTGTTCAAATGGGCGGTGGAGCTAGGTAAGCAAAACATTAAATATGCACCTTGCAAGGCCATCAAGGGGCAAGTGATAGCGAACTTCTTAGCAGAAATGCCAAAGGAAAAAGGGATGGCCAGGACAAAAGGAGCAACGGAACTTGTGAAGGAAAAGGTCGGTCTGACAGGTGTAAACGTGTGGAAATTACACGTGGATGGAGCATCAGTTGTAGAAGGCGCAGGCGCCTTCCTGGTTATATCAAATCCTGGAGGGGTTGAAGTGATGTATGCCCTCTGTTTTAAGCTTTCGGCTTCTAACAAGGAAGAATATAAAGCCCTAATAGAAAGGATGGAGAGATCAAGAAAACTAAGAGCAAGGAAGTTGCAAGCCTATGGAGATTCGATGATGGTAATGAAACAGTTCAAAGGACAATACACAGCCAAGGATCCTACAATGATGAAGTACAGGGACATGGTCAGGAGCATGGCACCAAATTTCGAGGAGTGTAACATCACCAGGGTGCCCAGATCACAAAACACGAAGGCCGGCATCCTGAGCAAGCTAACCTCCTCGACAGACGGGCACCAAACTAATTCAGTACTGGTGGAGGAGCTTGAAAAGAGATCAATGAACATGGTGATGGTTGGAGTAATAATAAGTGCAGAACCGACTTGGATTACGTAAATTTAAGAGTACCTAGAGAAAGGAATCTTGCCAGGAGATGAGAAGGCAACGAGGTCAGTCAAAAGGAACGCGCTGAAGTATAAAGTGAGAAATGGCATGTTGTACAAGCACGGACAAACAGAGCCATGGCTTTGGTGCGCAGACCCAAATATGGCAGTTAAGGTCATGCGGGAGATACACGAAGGAAGCCGCATCAGCTACTAGGCTCCCAGGACAGTAGCCCTACAGGCTGTCTGAGTCGTGTACTACTGTCAAACGATAACAGCGGACGTAAAGAATGTGGTCAAGGAATGTCATAGATACAAGGAATATGCAATGGTCCAATAACTCCCAGCCGAAAAGATGTCAAGCTTCAAGTACCCAAAGTCATTCTCCAAGTGGGGGATAGACATCGTTGGACCTTTCCCCGAAACAGTAGGAAGGAAGAAGTTTCAAGTAGTAGCCATTTATTACTTCACTAAGTAGGTGGAAGTAGAGGATCTAGAAACCGTCATAGGAAGAAAGATCACGAAATTTGCATGAAAAAAGCATCGTCTGCAAATTTGGGATACCCAAGACCATAGTCAGTGACAACGGCAAACAGTTCGTAGGTGAGCCTTTCAGGTCTTGGTGCACGGGCCTAAAAATAAACCAGCAGTTCATATCGGTAGCCCACCCTCATACCAATTCGCAAACAGAGGTGACGAATAGAACCATCCTTCAAGGGTTAAAACAGAGGCTAGGACAAGCAAAAACCGAATGGTATGAGGAGTTAACCAGTGCCTTATTGGCCCACAAGACAACTCCAAGAACAGCAACCGGAGAGTCACCCTACAGGTTATTCTTAGGAAGCGAGGCAATCATTCCACCTAAGGTAAGAGTAGCAGAGCCCTTGGCTGAGGAATAAAACAATGAAGCAACCAGGGAAAACCTGGAAATGCTAGAATAGCTAAGAGAAAATTTTGCCTTGAAAGAAGCATATTATAAATCCTGGATGGAGCAACACTATAACAGCTGGGTAAGTTGCAAGGCCCTTAAGGAAGAGGACCTAACTCTATGGAAAAAATGAAGCCAGCAGTGCCCAGGAAGAAAATAAGTTGAACGCTACATGGGAAGGCGCGTACAAGGTGGTAGACGTGCTACGAAAGGGAGCATACATGGTGGAAACCATGAGAGGGATGCTAATTCCTCACACGTGGAATGTATCCAACCTTAGGAGGTACTATGCCAAAACAGGTACAAGTATGTTCCCTGCTAAAGAAAATAGCTGTTATGAAATATGTAATATGAGTGTGCTGGTAGTATGATTCATTTTGCACGGATGAGGCAGAATTCCTGAAGGTATCAAAACTTTTATGAACCCATAAGGGGCATGATCCTAAGGAAATTCACGAGATATTCCCGTTAGTTGTATTTTGAAGAAATGTTTTAGTGCTGATATATACAAGGACTAGTATCTCCAGCAAACAGGAACATAATACAAGAAGGCAAATAGCACACCTGACTTTTTCAGGAAGAGACATGTTCCTTAGCTTTTTAAGGCAAACAGCACAACTGACCTATTCAAGCAGGGAGATGCACCTTAGCTATTAAGGCAAAAAAGCACACCTGGCCTTTTCATGCACATATATGCGCC
The DNA here is from genome assembly GCA_032355605.1 of Rubia tinctorum. Classification (NCBI taxonomy): domain Eukaryota; kingdom Viridiplantae; phylum Streptophyta; class Magnoliopsida; order Gentianales; family Rubiaceae; genus Rubia; species Rubia tinctorum. The sequence continues at coordinate 17,971 of JAULKM010131124.1, forward strand.
TTAGCTTTTAAGGTAAAAAAACACACCTGGCTTTTTCAAGCAAGGAGATGTGCCTTAGCTTTTAAGGAAAAAAGGCACACATGGCCTTTTCATGCAGGAATATGCACCTTACCTTTTTAAGACAAAAAGTACACCTGACCTTCTCTGGCAGAGAGATACACCTTAACCCCCTCGGATAAAAACACACCTGACCTTTTTCAGGCAGGGAGATGCGCCTGAGACACAAAGTCCTTTAGACAAAAACGCACGTGACCAAGTCAGGAAGGGAGACGTACCCATGCGAGAATTTGAAAAATGATTCAAAAAACAAAGAAAAATCATACCAAATGATCAACGCTCCAAAATTTTCTTAAGGGAGAGGGAACAGCCACTTCCCAAAAATAATTTTTTTAAAAAAATAGGGGGGAACAAGGCACCCCAGATTGTCTTGCCCCACCATAAGAATACTTTCAGAAAATAAAAGGGGGAAACAGACACCCCAAGAAAAAGAAAATGTAACAAATTGTTTGCCCCTTATAGGGGACTTTAACATGACCACAGCAGAAATAAAAAGGCATGATAGATGTTTAAGCTTCAGAAGTTCCCATGACCTCATCCTGCTCCTTGGCATGCCCTTCATCTTGCTGCCCCACCTCGTCCTACTTGCCTCCTTGGCTCTCCACAAACATCCTGTGTCAAATGCCCCTACTTATCTGCAGCCAAGTTCGACGACCCAGCAGCATCCAGCACAACCTCGTTATGATTCCAGTCCTCAAGGTTGGCAGTAGTCATATAAGGGCATAGGGACATGACGTACTCGGAGAAGCTATGTTCCCTGAAGGGAACAAAGACTCTCCCAATATCCTCACAAAGGGCGTCAGCATCAGTAATCTTGCTGGTAACGTCGAAAGCCTTGTACAACATGGTCACCAGAAGCTCTGAAGCCTTTAGACTCTACATAATTTTGGCATAAATACACAGGAATCTATGTGAGAAGACCCAATCACGGAAAGCTTGGAGTTGCACCACTTCCGTCACGAACCTGCCAACGGTGAGCTGCAAAGACCCAGTAACCTCACGCTCTAACTCCATATCGACCTCGGCAATAGTGGTCCTCTGACAGAGGCGATGCGCATCCGCAGTGAGATCTTTGACGCTCTGGCGCAATTTGACAGCCTCCCACTGAGAAACGACGAATAATTGCCATGAATGGTGCTACAGTGACGGAGGTGGGACGTTAATAGGGAGTGCGCATTACAGTCATGCGCATAAGGGTACTGCGCATGACAGTCATGCGCACAAATGCATTGCGCATGTTGGTAATGCGCACAAATGCATTGCGCATGTTGGTAATGCGCACAAATGCATTGCGCATGTTGGTAATGCGCACAAATGGTCACATGCACCCTGCGCATGAATTGGACAGAGCACGGTCAAAGGTTCTCTGCGCAAGCATTCAACACGGGAGCACAGGAGCAGTCAAAGAGAGTCACATGCAC
>JAULKM010131133.1:0-19447 GCA_032355605.1 Rubia tinctorum
GTAAAAGGTCTTTGTTGCAATATTAAAGTTTTATTATGCAACGTGTAGTAGTTATAAAGTTTATAACTCGGTTCATATAACCCGAAAATTTTATCTTCATTTCTTCTAATTTACACTTTAAAGCTTGGTCTTTCCATTTCTTGTGGAAAAACCGTTTTTCAAGAAACGGACTCCAACTATAAATTTTTAAATGATGTTAATCAAAATATAATTATTAAATATTTAAATATTATTAATTTTTTCATTAATTTGTTTAGTTATATATATTTTAAACTATCATAAATTTAAAGGAATTTTTTTCATTTAATAAAACAATTTTGTGGTTTATATGATTTTTTTATTTAATAGCTTTAATTTATAATTAATGTGGTTCAGAGGCGGAACATTGGGGGGTCAGGGTTGCCTAGTCCCGGCCAATTTTTTTTACCATCAGTATTTTGTATTTTTCTTGTGTTTGTGTATGGTAAAAAAATGGCTGTGGTCCCCCCAAATAATTCCTAGCAGCAAGATATACTATATATGGGGACAAAAGTTGTACTTAAAAAATTAGAGTCCAACAAGAAATAGAATTCATTTTTATCTAGTTTTACCTTTAATATTTATTCAAATTATGTTTGGTTTTTATATAATTATACACAATTTTTTTCTAATCCAAATTGTACGTAGAATATTAAACATGACTCCAATTACAAGTATAGTATTAACTGAAAAACAAATTTTTTGCCTAATCCAAGTTGTACACGATAGTATAATAATAAATGTAAAAAATGATTTTGATTCCAATTACAAGTTGCTTACGTGCTAAAAGTCTAAAATGATTTCGATTCTTGCATGCAGAACGTAAGTACTAAATTCATTTAATAGAAATAATATGATTCCAATTAACATTTGGTTTTTTCTTAATACAAGGATAGTATAAATAGATGTGATATAATTTTAGAAAAAGGAGAGTACAAGCAACCTAGATGAGAAATTTTATTCTGATGATTTTTTTTGAACAAGAGAAAATTGATCTGAATTGTAAACAACAACATTATGAGCTAGATGTTTCTACTAATCCAGATTTGAAGAATTTATCAAACATCGGTGATTTGTGTCGGGGGTTTGTGACCACGGAAAAAGTAGACGTATATCCTTTACTTTATAAACTATTGTGCCTTGTCTTGAGTTTTCCGACATCTACTGCAACATCTGAACGAGATTCTTCAGCCATGAAAATTGTGAAAACATGTCTCTGCAACCGAATGAAAGATGATTTTCTCCGAGATTATTTGTTGGTCCATATTGAAAAGGATATTGCAGAGATATTTAACATTGATTCGATTATCGATACTTTTTATATGATCAAAGATAGAAGAGCACTGCTTAAATAAAAACAAGAAGGTCGTCCATTTCAAAAATATCAATTTTGTATTTTCTTTAACACTATTTTATCTTTAGTATTTGATTTTTTGTCCTTCAAATGATATAATCTACTATGATTAGTTATTTTAATGGTCGATTCGAATTTTTTTTTATATAACTTTGATCCCCTTATATGAAATTCCTGGTTCCGTCCCTGATGCGGTTTAGGTATTAGTTCTTTATTATTCAATAGGATTTTTAGTAACAGATAAATTTCATTGCTAATATGAATTTTTGAGTTCATAATTTTAAGTTATTAGTTCATTTTCTTTGGGCACTAGTTCATTATTATTAAATGTAACATATAGTAATAGATAAATTTTCATGGATCGTATGAATTTTTTTAGTTCGTATTTTTAAATTATTACTCCCATTAGATAGAATTGTTGGTAATAGATAATGTTTAATGGATTATGTGATTTTTTTGTTCGTAGTTTTAATTAATTAGCTCACTTCGTTTAGGCTTTAGTTCATTTATTATTAAATAGAATTTTGGGTAATTAATAAATTATATGCTGATATGAATTTTCTAGTTCGTAGTTTTAAGTTATTATTTCACGTGATTCAGATATTAGTTTAGTATTGTTAAATATTATTTTGGATTATAGATGAATTTGTGTGACTAATATGAATATATATATATATATATATATAATAGTTCATAGTTTTTAGACGTGGCTTAGGCATTAGTTTATTATTAGTAGTAGATTTTAGTTTATAGATAAAAATTGTATGACTAATATGAATCTTTTAATTCATAGTTTTAAGTTATCAGTTCAAGTGGTTTAAACATTAGTTCATTGCTATTCAATAGATGTTATATATAAAATTGTGCAGCTAATATGTATATTTTGTTCATAACTTTAAGTTACTAGTTTGTGGTTTAGGTATTAGTTGATTATTATTCAACATAATTTTAGTAACACATAAAATTGTGTGGCTGGTATATTTTTTTAAATTTACAGTTTTAAGTAATTGGCCCACATGATTTAGGTATTAGTTCATTATCATCAAATATCATTTTTAGAGAAAGTTTCAAAAAAGACAATTTGTCTGTAAGGTTATGGACAGTTCACTGTACATTTTACCTTAAATGTGGTAATTTTTTTATAAAATTTAAATATTATATTTTAAAAGTTAAAACAATTAATAATGTGTATTTCAATATGAAAATAAAATATAATAAAATATAAAAAATAATTTTTAAATTTATTATGTAATTTAGCAAATGTTTTGTATGTTGTAAAAATACTTGGACGGTCCATTACGCACATGTCACAGGAGACCCACTTTAATTTTTATTAGTGGATAAAATCGTGTGTCTGAAATTCGTGGGTTGGAATCCGGATTAAAGCCGGTGCATATTCCTACATTCCAGTCCAGGCTAAGCGCCGCTTTTCTTGCAATCTCGTCGGCTAACACTCACGGCGACGATAACACTCCAATCGTGGGATTTTCATGGTTGTACAGGTAATCATCACCCACCTTTTCTTGCATTGGCTGATGGGGGCAATCAATGCAGGGGTGTTAGTACTGCACTAATGTATAATAGTTGTGATATTACAAAAGATTATTTTTACTCGTCTCACCATAACGCATGGTAATGTCTTCTCATGAGAGAGTTTCTCATGTGTGTGTGTGAAATAGGCAACAACCGTGAGCCACGGATGGAGTAGATCACTCAGCAATTATCAAGAAGTCAGAATAGAGAATTAACGCAGTCAGGAAGAATTATATGAAGAAAATGTGAATGGTATAGACATATCCAGGCTGCATGTGCCAACACTTGGAAGAAGCAAGGAAAATCATAGGTTACCTCATGGAGTGAAGATGAAGATGACAAGAATCATGAAGAGGAACTGACCAATAGTTGCATGACTTTAGGAGCAAAACTCTAAGGAGGCTCATAAGTTGGTACTGAATGTTCCAACATCGGACAAGAAGAAGTGGATCGATTTTCCCACATAGTTCAGGCAGTCGAAGTCTGATGTTCCAACAAGGAGAAGGTAAGTGAAGAATACTCATCAAGCGATGAAGAAAACATTAGTGTGAATGATGAAGATGTCTAGGCTGCATATGAAAAGATGTATGAAATGTGGCTGAAAGTTGTTGACATTAACAAACTTCTGAAAAAAGAGAAAAACCTCTTAGTTGAAGAAGGAAGAGAGATGGAATCCCTAGTGGAACTACTGATGAGGGAAATTGAGATGTTGGAATTAAATTCGAGTTCGACAACAAACAAGGCTGAAGTTGCTAAGATGGCTATTAATAGATTGAATACTGGAAAAACAAAATTGAATGATATACTCACCATGTGCAAGATATCTAGAAATGGATAAGGGATCGGTTACGGAAAACCATCTACCAACACTGGGTTATTCAAAACAGAGGTTCAAGTTATGAAGAGAAAAGTGATCAAACACGCACACGAAAAAGCTTTAATGTGTGGTTATTGTACCTGTCAAGGTCATACAGTGGATCATTGTTTTAAAATTCTCAGAAATATTATGAATGGGTGAAAACTCTTAAAATGTTCCAACATAGATGATGTCCAACGGTCAAACATGGTTAGAAAGGTATGTATCTCTAAAACCCCTAATTTGTGCCTTGTTTCTCACACTTCTCTTATTGCACACTCAAGGGATTCATAGTACTTTGATAGTGGATGTTCTCGACATATGACTGAATCTCAAAAGTACCTAAAGAAGATCAAACTCTATGATGGTGGATTTGTTACCTTTGGCAATGGAAAGAAAAGCAAATTGAATGCAACGATGTGTGGTACTTTACCCCTCGCCCTAAAGGAGAAATGTCATAGGAACGAAGTGGATCTTTAAGAACAAGTATGATGCCAATTGATATATTACCTGAAACAAGGCAAAGTTGGTAGCTCAAGGATACACTCGGGTTGAAGAAGTTGGTTTTCTGTGACATTTGCATCAGATTCCATGTTAGAATCTATTCATATTTTACTTTCTATTGCTTGCACTCTTGATTTCACTTGATACCAGATGGATGTCAAAATTGTCCTCCTGAATGGAGTAGTCAATGAAGGGGTATATATGGAACAACCCAAAGAATGTGAGGATTATGATTATCCACACCATGTGTATCGTCTCAAGAAGACATTATACGGCTTAAAACAGGTACTAAGGGCGTGGTTTGAGATACTCACTACCTTTCTAATCCAGAAAGACTATCATCCATAAGAAATAGATCGCACCTTTCTTGTTTTTCGTGAATAATAAAATATATTGATTGCTCGAATCTATGTTGATGATATGATTTTCGAGTCTACTTCACCATCTTTGGTACATGATTTTGTGACTTTGATGCAGGCTGAATTTGAGATGAGTATGGTGGGAGAACTCACTTATTTTCTAGAGTTTTGGGTAAAACAAGAGATGAGTGACATGTTCATAAATCAAAGTAAATTTTCCTTGAATTTGGTAAAGCGGTTTGGTCTTAGTAATTCTTGATCGATATGCGCTCCCATGGAAACTACGGATAAATTGGCAAAATGTGAGAATGGAACAGGAGTTGATCACACCTTGTACATGAGTATGATTGGTAGTCTACTGTATCTTACAGCAAGTCGGAAAGATATATGCTTCAGTGTAAGTGTATGTGCGAGATTTTAGGGTGATCCTAAGAAATTTCACTTGAAGGCTGTCAAAATAATAATTCAATATGTGAGTGGGACTTCAGAGTATGGAATATGGTATTTTAAGAATCAAGGATCTCATTTTGTTGTGTATGGCGATTCTGATTGGGAAGAAAGTGTGGATGATCGTAAAAGCACTACTTGTGGATGTTTCTTTATTGGGTCAAATCTTGAGTCATGGTATATCAAGAAACATAATTCTATTTCTTTATCAAATTCAAAGGCATGGTATCTTTCAGCTGGAAGTTGTTGTGCGCAATTATTATGGATAAAACAAATGTTAAGTGATTATGGAATTAAAGATGGGCTTCTAACGGTGTTATGTGACAACAAAAGTGTTATTGACATCTCAAAAAATACACTACGACATTCTCATACAAAACTCATTTATATAAGACATCATTTTATTCGAGATCTGGTTGAGAGGAAAGAAAGTTGACGATGTTCCAATATCAAAACAATTTGTTGATATATTCACAAAGCCTTTGGACTCCGCAATTTTTAAGCTTCTCATAAAATACTTAGGTGTTTGTCGAATCTAAGTTATTTGTTAATTTCTTAAGTTTTGTGTAATGTTATTTTTTCCGTACACGTATTAGAATAAAAAATGAAATAGGAGGAAAAAAATGGAGGTGTAGTTGGACATGTTGGAGGTTGATGTTGAGGACATTATGGTGATTGATGTGATGACTAGTTGGTGAAAATGTAATGATGGATTTATCTTGGAAAGCATAAAGTGTTTTTACTTCTATACACGTGCTTCCAGATCCCGCAAGTTTAAGATTAGGAGAATTTATTATTAGCATGCTAGTGATGATGATTATGAAGTGGTGCAATCCACCTCTTATGTTGAAATGAACAAGTCTGATCATGAGATGCATATGATGGTTGAATAAACCAAAGAGATAGCTCCTCCTGTTAGTTTGGTTTAGGATGATGAGGAGTTGGACGACAATGATGTTGGTCGTGTTCCAACACAGAGTATGGAAACAAGGGGAGAAGTTGTGGATATGGAAATAGATGAGGTTGAGGTGGTTAGACATTCTGATGTTCAAACATCAGTGAATGTGGCTAGAGAAGATTATGATTTGGGTGGTGAACAAGCCTATGTTCCAACACCAAACATGGAGATATGGGAGAGAGTAATGGTGGAGTTAAGGAAGCTGAGATTGGTGATGCTCCAATCCTGATGCAGATTGAGGGTGTTAATTCTAAAGTAATGAAAGGATCTGATGTTCCAACATCAAAGTAAGTGCGTCAACCTGAGAGCTACTATGTTCCAACACAATTTGAGAAGATTATTGAATGCACTACTGATCTGACTGCAGAATCAGTAAAAGGATAAGAACAGCCACAAGAAGAACATTAAAGCTGAAGGAGGACATCGTTCAAGGGCAGCTCCCTCGGTCAAGGATGCACTCAAATCTTTATTCTTTTATGCATACTGCCATGAGAGACATGATATTGTGTGTCATATGAGGATTTTAGCTAAGGGGAGAACTGATATGGGTGCATATGAGGAGTGTGGATTTGGGTTTCAAGACTACTGCCTCAATCTAGAAGGTGTAAAACTGGGAGATTGTACAAGAATTGTATTCCAACTTAATGGGATGCAACATTGATCCTGATTATTAGTGGTGCAACATAGTTTACATAAGAGGCAAAGTAGTGAGATTTTCTGGGAGGCTGATCAATTAGTGACTTGGATTATCTACCCTTAAGGATTTAGAGACGATTTTATGTTGAGGACTTTGTAGTGACAGATGATCAGATTCTGTTAGAAATTACTAGAGGATTTCAGTCTCAGTGGCCACTCAAGAGAACATTACTGCATCTAGTTTGACTACTAGACATTTCTATCTATTCTAGGTTGCTGTAAATTACTAGATTCCCTCTTGAAATAACACAAATCTTACTCGAGAAACGGCCAAACAAAATGACATTTGATCTAAGACATTTGCATGATATGCCTTGAAATCCTGAGTCTACAACTTCTGATGTTGATGATAAGAAGGCCAAGATTGTGGCCATTAATGCGAAGTTGGGAGCTCTAGCCATTTATATGGCAGCTTTGGAGACAAAAAAGCCAAATTAGAAGAGAAGGCACAGTCTGAGGCATAAATTGTTGCTTCTGAAGAGGGTTGAAAGTTCTGCTATGACTATGTTCCAACATAGGGCAGATATTTGTTTTAGGGGAGCTACATTTATTGTATATTTTCCTTTGGTTTTATGTGTCTATTGCGCTTGACATGTTTATGGTTCCAAGGGGAAGATATTTTGGATTTCTTTTTTATGACTTTATTGGCTCCGTTGGGTTGATGTTCCAGCATGTTTATTATTCATGGATGTTGAGGGAGTGTTGGAATTTAGGGGGAGATATTATGTTTCTATGTTCCAACATTCATAATGGTTTTCAAAGATTGTTGACCGTATTTGCATAAGTTCTTGTGATGAAATGTCACAAGGTGGTTGGGTCCACAAAATGACAAAAGGGGAGATTGTAAAGTCCATATTTACTTAATTGACAATTTATGAAAATTATGCAAATATGGAAAGTATATGTTGAAACATCAATATGGAAAGATATGCGGCAAAAAGAAATTTGAGATGGTAGAAATATTCCGTCCATATTTGAAATTGAAGAATATATGAATTCATATATTTATGCAATTGGATTGAATTTAACTAAATTTGCATTGATTTGACATTATCCTTTTCGCATTTGGTCTGATGGATGAGATGTATTTTAATTCCTTATCTCAGGGGATTGTATATAGTAATTCCTAGTTGCATGAGATTTGATTACAATCAGAATTGGAAATTAAATATAAATACTTCATGCGTGCAAAGACTTTCCATGTTTAACATACGGAAAACTGTTTAACGGATTGAAGAATATTGTGTGGATATTGAAGTATGGAAGATTGAAGATTTCTCAATATATGATTGTACATGTGATTGAAACATATTGGGTTTATGAAAAGTCCCTATTCATGACGAATTAAATTTATTAAATATTAATTTATTTAAGAATTATGATAAATAAGAAAAATCCTCATATTCAAGGGATTGTGATATGATTCAGAAGCAGATTTGGAAATGAAATATTTGGGAGACAAAGGTGGAGAATTCCAAATGGCTCGTGGGTATAAACAGAAGGTATGCATTCAGATTTTCATATATTTCGAAAGTACTCTAGAGCCATCAATATGTGTTCCAACATGATCTTAAACTGTTGATCAAGTTCAGAATCATTAACCTTAATTGCTCAGGAGGAGGGGATCTAGTGTTGACGAGTTTCGAAATCAGAGGTAGTCTGATCAAGGAGGAATGGTAGCAAGGGAATCTTGTGAAATCCACACGTTATAATTAGATAAGATAAGTATAGTTGTATGGTATACTTTGTAATGTATCTTTCTGATTATTGGATTTATTCTGAACTGGATCGGACCCCACAAATGTAGGTGATTTCACCGAACTGCGTAACCAAGTCTCGTGTGTTAGCTTTTATGTTTTAACGTACTTGGTTTAAGGTCCTATCTAGTTTGATTTGGTTTCATCACATTTCAACACCAATAAACTAAATTCAGCACAAATAAATTAAATTTAACACTAATAAACTCAGCATTGAAAGAAAAAATTAATGAATAAATATTTATGTGGCAACTCGACAATCACTATTTGAGGTTTAAAAATAGAATATGTTACGAGTACAACATCATTTTGGGAGTTATTCCTTTTATTTTTTGAAAAAATAAACTACCAAAAAATTTAATTCAGCACCAATAAACTCAATTCAGTACAAAGAAATTAAATTCAACACCAATAAACTAAATTCAACACATATAAATTAAATTCAACACTGATAAATTAAATTCAGCGTCAAATGATTTCAATTGGACAGGGCCTAAGTTGGAACTAATTAATTGGATTAAAATTAGAAGATTGGTAAAACCAGAATTTCAAAAGTTAATGGGGAGATATTACAGTGTATTGGATCTCTAATATGTACAATATATATAATAATATTATTATATACTTTTTCCATCTTAAAGTGTTAGTATATAATTTTTAGTTAAATTGAATAAATGTGACTGTAAGTTGAGAGGTCAATAGTGTTGAAAAAAATTGAAGGGGCAAACCTGAACAATTAAGGAGTCATCGATATCATTTACTCATAATAATATCATCATATTTGTCTTAGAAATTCTTCGAAGCGTATCTTTGTTAAATATTAAGTTTTTATATGCCGTTACAATACATTTTTAATGAATATTTATGGCTAATTCTATCTCAAAACCTTGAAATGGCTTGGTGAAAAACACTCGGAAGATATTAATAAAAATATTTGGTCAGAAATCTTTAAAATTATTCAAAAAAAAAAGAGAGTCTTCGAGTGAGCTTATTAATATGAAATCCAACGTTAAGAGTGTCCAATGATTTTTTTTTATGAATGTCCAATAACTTTTTATAAAAATCAAGATTGTCATTATTTTAAAATCAGAAGTAACAGTTTAAATGCACCGTATGCATTCAGTCAATCCAACCCCATTAATACTACGTACTATTAATATTTATGACATTATTAAATATTTATTTGACTTTATACCACATTCATCACTCTATAAAGCAATGCCTAGCAAATAACTCAGCTCACATTTGCAAAATTTTACAAAGATGAGTACGATGAATAGAACATGCGCTATGTGTATAGTTGTCACGCTATCCTCCTTTTTGGTCACTGAGCAACATTGTTTGCCCTGGACTTGTAAGAACTACGGAGAAGTTCACTTTGTGAACTTATTGCAGCAGAGCATATGGGCCCATTGTTTTGCTAAGAATGAAGAGAGGGTTAATGGTACAATTAATCCACAACAAGACGTGAATTGGCACTTTCTCATACCTTATTGGCACGAAACTCAGTATTTCTGTCACTTTTGGTGGGGCAACAAACAGAGAGGATTCCCAGCTTTCGACAATCGTATGATCAGAGATTTTTGCGAACTGCCCCATAGAAATGTCAATTGTTATTGGACGATCAAAGAAGATGGTTTTTATGTTACCAATCATTTGTACACTCCCATAAAAGTGTATGACTGGGAGTAATTATGTCTCTCTAGTTTATTTTATGGTATTGCTTGTTTTTTTTCCTTTGTTGTGTTGGCTTGGCTCCAATATTTGTAATGCGTTGATGGAGTTACCATTTTGTTCTGCAACCCGTACAAGATCAAACTGACCGAAGTCAGGTTGGCCGAGTTGCACTTTACGCGCTCCAACGCTCATATCAAGTCGGATATTCGTTGAGAGAATTGGTAGTGTGAGGAGAAAGAGAACAATAAACTTACCTTTCTGCGCGTTCTACTCTACTTGTTGTATGGGTTGGACGGCTGAAAGACGGGAGTTGTAATGTCATTTAGTTTCCTAAGACGTTCGGGTTTTGCTCTCGTGTTGGGCTGATTCCTTTTAAGGCTGGGCTATATGACTCATACCTTATCAAATTCTCTCAACATGAGACTGCGTTGTTGTTGGAATAGTGTCTTTCAATCAAAGTCCATTATATATATAGTTGAATGATTAATTAATGATATAATTAATTCAGTTATTTTGAGTGATTAAAATGTTTAGCTGAAAATCGCTTTTGATCAACTAGCATCAATTATATTGAGCTTGCAACTTCTTATGACTAAACATATAGGGTCACACCCAGAGGCATGAAATTGGATAAAAGAAATGACTATTGGGTTAGGAGCCTCGATAGTAATTATATGAGAAATGAGCTTAGAACTCATTAGGTCTAATTGGGCCAGACCCAGATTGACTTGGATTATGATTTCTTGGATTAGTGACTATTCTGTACAAATAGATATTTTACAGAATTGTTCATGATGACATTATTATAACTCTGGTCATTCTAGAAGGCAGAAATCAGAAACCAATCCAATCATTCTCAGAAAACAAACATCACCGTAAAGAGAAGAAGAAATATTAGGTATTTGCTTGCTGATCTATTTTCTAAGTTGACGACGATGGAGGTGGTCCGTTCGTGTTGTGTGAATACATATAGAGAAATCACATATGGGATTCTCGTCTCTGTGATTTATCGAATCTGACGATAAAACACACTTCAAAGGTAATCTAAATTCTTAGAGAGATTCGAATTAAATGCATGCATGAGATCCGGGATTAGATTCTACCTCCGTTTCATTGGATGTGACACACTTTCCTTTTTGGTTGTTTTTGTGAATTTGACACACTTTCCTTTTATGGCAAAATTCCTTTATTTTCATCCACTCATTCTACTTTTTCCTTTTTAAATTCAATTTCATCCACACATCTGATTCACCTAAATCCAAGCACATACAACTATGGTGTCACATCCAACGAAACAGAGATAGTGATTGATTTTGGGCAAAATTATATTTAATCAATTCCCAATAGTTGTTGATCAGCGTGAGGTGGAGGAGTTGGTATATCGTCCCGTGCCTGTTGCTCTAGACTTGGTGATAACTGTGATTCTTCGCGCCATGAATAGCTTGCCCATCTTTTCGTCTTCTTCTTTTGCGAGGAAAAATATAGTCGATTTTCACGAAAAACAGAAGATGATCTTTCCCAAAACATGGCGTTTTTGCGCAAAGAGATTATGTCAACTGTGTTTCCCAACATATTCGGATATCGTGTGCAAGTTGGCAGAAGGTTGCGGCTTCCCAAGAGTGACATAATCATTTTGCTAATTACTCCCTCCCTCCATCCCAGAGAAAATGAAGATGAGGTGGAAGTGTTGATAGGAAATGAAGGAAGAGTATTTTGACAATGGAAGAGTTGACTAGTAGATTTAATCAACCTTTTGAGGGGATAATATAGTGAATGTATAAGTTCATTATTTGCAACTTTATGTAAGAACTGAATTGTGTCGATGTGTGTGGAGGGGAGGAAGTATTATTTTTTCACTCTTAACGGGTGTTATGACTTGTACAACTGTCTCACCAGGGCCTCGCTACATGCAGAGATTATAGCAATTGAGAGGGGTTTAGAATTTGGGATGCAGTAATTTCTACATTGAAATTGACTGCAATAATGGCATTGAATTCTATATAATATATAATAAAAAAACTCCCAATGGCACTTTTTGATGACTGCTCCAAACTACATGATATTGTTATGATTTTTGCAAGATATTTGGAGCTGAGCCCCGCAACTCTCAAAGAAGCAATGCACAAAGGACCAAGAGATCTTCAAAAAAACTTCCATTTGGCTAAGCAATGAAACAATCCACATGATGATTTCAGAGGCCTCAAATATGAAGACTGTAGCAATTGTAGTCATAAATTGCTCTTTCTTTATAGTTCCCAGTGAATATATTGAGTACTTAAAACAACTTGGGTTTAAACTACTTCATATAATCATTCAAGTAAAAAATCAACTCTTTTCGGTATAATTTTTGTAATTTTATTTTGATGTGATTTGGGGATCCAGTGGAAAAGGTCACCCTCACCCTATTGTGAGGTTTAATAATTTAAAAAAAAAATAGACCTGTAAAATTGTGCCGGTGAATTTCACTCTTAACAACTCTCAATTTTGCATATTGAACCACACTTTATGGTTTATAACTTCTAGGGACTTATAGTTTGATCGTTCAAAAGTAGTTGATTGTCCTGTATACTTATTCGTTCTCTCTAATTCCATCACACCTGTGATTGAAGCAATCCCATTACCATCGAAAGTTGAGAAATTTGGACCAAGAGTTCGTCTCCTGCGTGACCATTTCACGATGAGACCATGGACATAAGACAAAAATATGAAAATGTAAAATAATACTCCCTCCGTCCCAGCATTTTCTGCACATTTTTAGTCAACTTTGTCAAGACACGTTTGACCATAAATATCAATTAGTATATAAACACTAGTGTAATCATGTGATATATTGTTAGATTATATGCATCGTGTATTTTCTAAATAACAAATTTTGATACACCATTAGTACACGTAACTGAAGTTATCGATGGTCAAACATGATCTGAGAAAGGTGACAAAAAAATGTGCAGAAATGGCTGAGACAGAAGGAGTAGTTAATTTTTAAATTTGGGGGTTAGAAGGCTAATACTCCCTCTATTCCAGATCAAATTGCACAACAATCATTATCACGCAGTTCAATAAACATGTTTGACCATTAATATGTTTAACTATATATAATAACGACATATATAAAGTTGATATTTACAAATTACCTGTTACGACGAATTCAACTATATCTCATACAATAATATTATTACTCACATACCTATTCAAATGTGCGGTCAAACTTTGATAGAGAATAATATCCAAAAAGCAAGTGTACAATTTGAAGTGAGACAGAGAGAGTACTTTAGATTCAGGGTCTTTTTAAAAATATGGTGAAAGTTTAGGGCTGATTTGAAAATAGGCAAGAAGAATAGAAAAAACCCCAAACCCACATATTCCTACGCAGGCGCAGGCGCAGGCGCAGGCGCAGGCGCAGGCGCAGGCGCAGGCGCAGGCGCAGGCGCAGGCGCTGATGCTCGGCTTCCAAGACCTCAATTCCTAGCTTTCTCTAGAGCCTATGTTTGAAGTAGGGGTGGCAAAATAATTCTGTAACCCGCGGGTCAAGTGAGTTATCTATTTTTAAATTCGAGTGAGTATGGATACAATTGGTAATGAGTTAAATGGGTATTTGAAAAATATGGGTTGGGCGGATTGGATTTGCGGGTTCACCGCGGGTATACCCATATGGGTTGAAACCCGCGAGTTTACCCATATGGCTTTGTATATAAACCCATATGGGTCAATATATGAGTTGAAACCGATGAGTTTACCCATATGGTTGTTATATAAACCCAAATGGGTCACTATAGAGGTTGAAACCCGCATATTTTACTCATATGAGCTGGTATATAACCCCATATGAGTTCATATATGGGTTGAAACCCGCAGGTTTACCCATTTTTTACCCATATGTTGAATATTCTTTTACCCGCGGGTTGAGCGGGTTTCAACCCAACCTATTTGTGAACCGGCCCATTTTTTATCCATCACAAAATGGGTCAAAATGGGTCATACCCATATCTTTTAACAACTCGTATTACCCAACCCGTATTCCCCCGACCGCCCATTTACCACCCCTAGTTTGAAGATAGTATTTTTTTGCTGATTATACTCATTTAATTGAATAATGATGTGTTGTTTCAGTTTCAGACTCTATGATCTTTCTGCATCTTGTTAGCGTGGTCTTGTCTAATCTATTTCTGGCCAGATTCGCCGTTTGTACCAGCCGGATTAAACAATTAGAAATCAGTTGGATTTCTCCAGTCAGCGACGAAGTCGTTTCAACACTAGCCAGAATCCTCGAATTCGTCGGGCTGTTAGACGTCACATTGAAATATTGAGTCACAAAGAAGGAAATCTTCGGTGACACTGTAGAGCGTAGCGTCAGAAACGGTGAGTTTAGCCCATTTCCCAGTGGCGCGATTTCCCGATAAGGGCGGCTGGCCTAGTGAAATTTGGGTTGAAATTGAATTGGCTATTTAGATTTGTTGAATGGGCTAAATTGTATTTGAGTTTTGTCCAAAACTCAAATCTAAATAAAAATACATTATATTAAAATTGATTTAAAATTCAAGTGGAATAATTAAACATCAAATTAAAAAATAAAAATGCACATGATATTTAATTAACTAAACATCAAACTAAAACATATAAATAAACATCAAATTATAAATATTCAAAAATTAAATAAAAGTTAAATTTTAGTTAAATTTTTAAAATATAAAATAGAAACACATTAAATTAGATTTATTAAATGTCAAATGATTTTTTTTAAAAAATAAAATAAAAATGAAGTAGTTTACATATCAAAATGACAATGGAGTGGGGCGGGTGTGAATTATGGTCTATCTATACTTATGTAAATATGAAATTTTCATACTCATGCTTGTCTCATTATCCAATCCAGGTACAATATTAAAATTCAACATTTCATATACCATATCCTTGGGATACGATGTGGACGATATATTCGGACTACTTTTATGTAATTCAAATTTAACATATATATACGCAGTTAATTCATATCCCACTTCATTATGGAAATTAACTCATCAATTAACCGTAAACAAATTTTACTACTAGAGATACAACTCGGCATGTATCTCCGGGGTACGGTATAATTCACCAAAATTCAACCTCGCCCATCATGTATAATATTATAATCCATCCATGTCCCATCGTCCACTTAGGTCTTCCTGCCCACTTCAAACACATTTTATTCAACTCACCTATATCTCAAAAGTCACCTAAATTTTGCTTTAAATTAATATTAAAAATATAACAATTATTTACATAAAAATATCATTATTAAGATATGTGCATTATTGATTAATAATAGTTTATTATATATTAAATTAGTGTGTATGTTGCGGGCTTAGTGGGGTGGATTGGGGATGGGATGAACGTGAACTAATATTCATGTTCGGCCTATTGCCCACGATGGGTATAATTTTCATAGTCATACTCATCCCACCCCCACCAAAACTACCTCCATACCCACCTAATTAGGGTGAATGCGGGGAGGGCGTCCACCATAATCCATCTCATCGCAAGATGTACTACACACAAATAAAATATATATTGCCTAAAAGATCACTACAAGAAAAAACACCTATTACCTCAGTTTTCAGCCTTTAAAAACTGAGGTAAATGTAGGTGTAGTAAAAAGTGTGTTTTTTTACTGTGGTTCATAATCGCAGTAAAAAATAATATTTACCTAAGTTTTTTTATAAATAACCGAGCTAAAAATAAATGTTGACTGATACTAGCGCGATGTCGCACGTAGTTACACCCGAGGTAACAAATTTTTACCAACACCAATGAGATGTCTCATGCAGTTAGAACCAAGGTAAAAGTGTTTTACGGATACTAGTGCGATGTTGCACGTACTGATTCAATTTTTTTTAAAAAAACTACCGAATGCATAATCGATGTCCATACACATAGTGCATTTGGTAGTTTATTACCATACACAGAGTTCCGGCCAGATTACATGGTTTCGACATGATATCACAACCCAATTTTTTATGGTAAAACAAATACTCAGTCTATACAATCAAAATTACAGCACAAAATTTTGAATCAAACACACTATACATACAAAATCCGTACAAAATCTATAAAAACATATGTAACCGTAAACAAACTTTACTGGCGGCAAGGTTCAAACTCGCGGGGGAGCAACACCGATTCCTGTCTAGTGGCGCGGCGGAGCATTAGCGACACTTGGCCGGTGGTGCAGAGCAGCGTTCTAAGCTAGTGGCAAGGAACAACTATCACGGTGGTGTTGTTGGAGGCGCAAGGCGGTTGTTGCGAGGTGGTGGCGAGGTGACCGATGTGAGGTGGTGGCGATGTGGCATCGATTTGAGATGGTGACGGATTGGGGCGATTGGAAAAGAAGAAGGAAGATTAGGGTGTTTGGTGGCATTCGACGTTTGCAATGAAATTATGGAGGAAGAGAATGGTGTCCGCTGAGGAAGAGAATGGTTGAGTCGTTGAAAACGGGGAAGGAGGAGAATGGTGTGTGTGTGGTGGGGGGTTATATATTCTTAGGGTTTTGTAGTGTAATTGAGAAATAATTAGGCCTTTGTAAAATCTGAATATGGTTGTTATTTCTTAATTTTTTTTATTTTTATTAGATTAAGAGTATATTTCTAGGATTTGGGTTAGTTTTTGGGCCAGATTTTATATTGGCATGAAAAATAAACTTTTAATTTTAAATTTAAGGGTTGAAAGACTACTAAAAATTTAAATTTATATTAAATAAAATAAAAAAATTCAATTCGCTTATATAATTTTGTTCTATAAGTTCAATTTTAAAAAAATATTGTTATTATATTCATATGTAGAGTTTCATAGATATGTGAAGATAAAAAAATAGTATACAAATTTGATGAAACAAATAAGGGTTAGACATTTTATTTGTTAAAGTTGCAATCTTTCATTAGTATGCATAATAATATTGTGTTAAGTAATATTGACCATTGATTAATCAATGGCAAGCCTTTTTTATTAATAATTGAATCGATGATTGTTAATTAGTTAAATCCAGGCCATTTTATTTGTGTTTATATATGGAAAGTCAAAATAATGGTTGATCGTTGATCGTTGATCATTGATCATTTAAAGTCAAACAATTTTATTAATATTTATACATGGAAAGTCAATTAAGATTAACAGTTGATTAGTTAAAGTCAAACCATTAGTGAATGGTCAATTAAGGGTCTACCGATTAAGGATTTGTGTATGGAAAGTCAAATAGCAGTTGGTCGTTGATTAATTAAGGTCAAACCTTAGTTATTAGTGTTTGTTTATGTAAAGTCAATTAAGAGTTGGCCGTTTATTAGTTAAACTCTAAGCATTCAGTAGTGTTTATGTATGGAAAGTCATGTAAGGGTTGAACGTTGACTAATTGAGGTAAACCCTTAGTTATTAATGTTTATATATGGAAAGTCGGGTAAGGTTTGACCGTTGATTAGTTAAGGTAAACCCTTAGTTATTAATGTTTATATGTGGAAAGTAAATTAAGGGTTGACTATTGATTAGTTAAGTTCTAACTATTTCATTAGTGTTTATGTATGGAATGTCAAGTAGGGGTTGACCGTTGATTAGTTAAGTTCTAATTATTTCATTAGTGTTTATGTATGGAAAGTCAAGTAAAGGTTGACCGTTGATTTCTCAAGGTCAAACCTTTTCATTAGTGTTTATGGATGGAAACTCAAGCAAGTGTTGATCGTTGATTAGTTAAGTTATAACCACCTAAACTTGGCATTGCCTCATGCCCTCAGCTAATGAGGAATTATGATGACTAACGGAGTCGGCAACCAAAAAAATATGGTAATGTGATTTGGGGTCTTATACTATTGAGTTATAACTCTGTCAATCATCAGTGTAAGACTCTATCACGCCCTCTTACGTGCATAATTATTAATCACTGCTCAAACGTGGATTAAAAAAGAGTTATGGGCTAACCTTGGACCGATACCATGTAAGAGTCATAAGTTTCTATTATAAAATCAACTAATCTTATATACTAAGTAATAACTTTGTGAACCAGGCCACCAATGTGGATGTTTCAATGCTATATAATTCAAGCATTTATAAATTTGCTTGGAGGAATGTACAAATATTATATTAACATGTAAAGAAATTTACATTTAATATGACTAGTAAGCTGTAAGGATAAATAAATTACACGTCAATCGTTCGTAGTATTGTGAATTAGAGACTTGGTACAAATTTACTCATTCTGTCTCATTTCAGTATGCAATTTAACTATTCATTTAGTCAATACTTTCTAACCTTAACCCTAAAATGGAATTGGTATATAGGTGTACATACTATTGTTTAATACATTGTTAGATTCATTATAATGTATATTTTAAACATGTCAATTTTTTCACAAGTTTTAATTATCATTAATGAAAGATATTAATGATCAAATATTTTTAAAGTCAACTGATAAAAGTCAAAATTTCCAACTTGAAATTGGACGGAGGGAGTAATATTGCATATATGGATATTAATTTACTTTCCATGAAACTTATGATCGCTTAGGAGTTAGGAGAAAAAAAACTTTTCACGCATCAATATTACGATGCCAATCAATTCTTGTAACACTACTTGGTTCAAGACATGAATACGAGATCGAATTCATATTTAGAGCACAAAATGAACAAATAGGAATCCAACCCACGAACAAACAACTAGAACACAAACACCTGGCAATGAGGAGATGGACTTCACACTATACAAGACCGGGGAAAAAATCAATTTCTGTAAATTGGAGATAACTCTAAACAGGGAAAATGCCTATTCATAGAAATTGATCATGTGACTAGTTTCAACTAGCTAACCAGTAAACACATTTGTCCTTGGTGAGTTTAATTAAATACAAATCTAATTTATGATCAAATCATATTATCACTTGTTGGGTGTGTTCAACCCAAGTCCCACATTGGAAGTTGAGAGGGTGATAGTTCCCTATACAATTTAGAGTCCCACCACATTAGTATGAAGCCTTTTGGGGTTGGACCCAATAAAACCATGCGGGTTTGGCACAAAGCGGACAATATCATACTAATGTTGGGTGTTGTGGGCTTGGCAGTTCCAACAAACTGGTATCAGAACTTCTGGTTGGATCTGTGGTGGGTCTATCGTATTTTGGGTTTATCAGATCGGGTTGGTCGGATCTGGGTGGTCGGATCTCAGATCTGATTGAGGGGAAAGATGGCAGCGGTGAACTTGAAGGTAGACAAGTTTACTGGGAGGAACAACTTCAGTTTATGGCAGATCAAGATGCGAGCTTTGTTGAAGCAACAA
>JAULKM010131142.1:0-19445 GCA_032355605.1 Rubia tinctorum
AAGGAGAGAACATGAGAGAATACCCACAGTACAAAATGAAAATCAAAACATACCCTTGGTGGCACAATCATAAGATCTAATGACCAAATCACTACTATTTGGGGTTTATTTTGAACTCCATGCTTGAAAATTCTAGCATCCACGGACCATGCATGTCTACACGGCCCATGATTTGGACTTGTCCTACCCCGTTTGGTTGTACCCTTAAAATTTATTCTCCTTGTGCCAATGGAAGTTGGGATGATCAGGGTACCTAGGGTTGAAGTTATTCATGTAGGGGTCATTCCTTTACCCTCATTGGTTTCCTCAAACCATTGTTGTTGTCCCCCCTACCGAATTGTTTCCTATTGCCACCATTGAAGTCCATTGCCTTCATCTCCTCCATGTCTTCCATCACTTGTAGACAAGCATCAGTGTGATAACCGAGACTAGAAATACCAAAAAACTTGACTTTTTAAACTCTCCCCTTCATGAATTCCTTCATCATAGAAGCAAGCGCTTAGACTTGTTCTTCTAACTTGGGATATTGAGAGGATTCATCCACGGTTTCCATTCGAGATCTTTCACTTGAGGCCTTGGGCTTTTGTTGGCAAGTGAATCGTTAAATGTGGTATTCACTATTCACATGTCATCATTACACAACCCCTCGAAGAAATAGTACTCCCGCCGTTCATTAGTGTTTGACACACTTTTTCTCCCTTTTCTCTAGGCATGTTTGACCATTAATAACTTTTGCTACATATGTTAATATCATGTAAAATTTTAATATTTGGAAAGTACATACTACAAAGAATCCAATAATACCTCACATGCTAAATATATTACATGAATTATGGCCAAACGTGGCTTGAGAAATCTGACTAAAAAATGTGCCAAACTTAGCTGAACGGAGGGAGTATACCCAATCACCCTCCTTGAACAGATGATATCGAAAATTTCCAATAGCCTCTTGAATCATTCCCAATACTCGTAGAGGGATTCATTAGTGAACTCAGATATATTGGAGAGCTGCTTCTTCAATCCCTCCAACTTCGAAGCTGGAAAGTATTTCTCGAGAAATTTGCGCTTCATGTCCATCAATGAGGCAATGCAACTGGGTGGAAGGTAGTATAATCAGTCTTTGGCCGCATCCCGAAGTAAGAAGGAAAACAACCTCAAATTGTCATCCTCTTATTATACTCCCGGTGGCTTCATGTTGGTACAAAATGTTTGTTCAGATTTAGACCAGTCATTTCATAGAACGTTGGCAAGCAGTGGATCATACCGCTCTTGAGTTCACATGTAAAGTTGGGTGGAAAGGGTGGGAAGACAATGCAAATGGGTTGATTCTTAAAATTTGGAGTCATCAAGAGCGGTATGATCCACTGCTTGCCAGCGATAAGATTCTTCAGCCATTTCTCCACTCTCCACAGCTACCAAAATTAGTTCTAGTGGAACTCCTGGTCTAGTTCTCCTCCTCTTTCGTTACCTACTACCTGCATATGTAGAGCTCCTAAGATAGAGGTACGGGGGTGTAACATAAACTAGGAACAAAACGGTATCCAACTAGAAGAAATACCAGCAAAAAGGGTTAAAAGTAACCAGATAACTAGCAAGAAAGCTCAACAACAAAAACCAATAAAAACAAAAATAAAAACAACACTAGCCACTTAAATAAAATTCTATGCAAGTTTAATGCTAGACCTTTAGACTAAAATGCATAAAAATGCGCCAAAATATTTCCTACCCCCTCCCGGTGTCGTTAAACTCGAGAGGAAGATGAGCTATTAATGGTCAAGGATAAAGATTTGTAATTCTGCTCCTGTTCCTACTACTATGCAACCAAAAAAGGTAGATAGTGGCAAGACTAGGGTCATCCAAAGAGATGTTAGAAATCCAAGAGTCAACTACACACAGCCGTAATCGGGTTGCCAATTCGATCACACGGAGGAATAATCAGTGTTGGTAAAGAGGGTTTTTTTGGGGGTGGGGAAGTTAACAGAGAATGAACTTAATAAAATAGCATTGAAGAGTATTTGCGTAAGATGATTAATATTTTTTAGATCCTCAATTCCAACACATTCATGAACTACAAACCTATTCTAGTGTTTGTGACACATGGTGTGGTCGATGGTCAACACTTCCTCATACATGTCACGTAGGGTGCACATGTAATTTTCCATCGACATTGGCTCCATGATTAGGGGAGTGCAACAAATGCATTACCTGCTATGCAAATTTGAATCTCCCCTGTCATATTACATCCCAGACACTACACCACGAATGCTTCTCCCTAGGCCTAAAAAAGCAAAGGGAGTGAAACGTCTTATCAATGGCTCTAGGGTTGAAAAGCTTACCGTAGTTTGCTACTTTAACTATCTCTATCTGTAACCATTCAAACCAACTCACTAGTTTACTAGTGTATGGTCGATCGTAACATTGACTCGGCAACCCACGTGAACACACCCACACAGTTCCGGACTTTCGTTACCCCAAGTACATCTAGGCTTCCTTCCCCAGGGGATATCAATAATTTCACCAACATGAAAGTAGACTACGGTGTTTGCCAATCTTAGTGTGACAATCATGTAATTAAGAAGAACATGATGAACAAGCCAACATAATAATCACAAACAAATAGAAATAAGTAGATCTAAGGAATCTCACAAAAAACATTAACACATGAATACAAACACAATCCCCAACTAATTAATCTACTCCCTAAGCATTGAACCCAAGTATTTCATTGGATTCAATGCCTTTGGGCAAAGGGAAAAATAAAGAGAAGAAGAGAAAAGATCCAAGAGACAAAGAAAATAACTTTCTCTCTAAGTCTAAAAATGAATATAAACTTAAACCCTAGTGAACATAAGTCTATATATATATATATATAGTTGTAGGGAACTAGACCTTGAAAAAAACCTAAAATAGGCCTAGAAACCATAGCAGCCCCAATTTCTGCGGCCAGTGCAAAACAGTGTGGGCCATGCAGGGTCGTGCTGGTGCGGTGCATGCAACACGACACGATCCATGCAGCCTTGTGCTGGTGAGGACTGACACGGGTCGTGCTGGTGCGGGCTGCATGGACCAGCAAGGGCCTTCGACTGGTTTCGCATTTTGAACTTCAAATTTTTAGGCCGTGCTAGCCACCCTTGGCACGGGCCATGCTAGCTTCAGTTTGCTCGTGCAATGATCTCGTGCCAGCTGGTCGACCAACCGGCTGATTTGGCTGATTTGAATCGTATTTCATTGTTAACCTTCTTGAAATTGAAATTCTCTTTTTTGGGGATCATTTCCATCTACTACCACACATTTAGGTCAATGGTTTTCAATCCATTACAATCCTCACGAATGTCCTTCAGTATCTTCTACTATTCTTGTGAATGACCTTCAAATATCTTCTACCACCCTTGCGGATGACCTTCTACAAAATCATGAAAAACTACCCATGAGCAACCTACTTGCTCAATCACAAAGGAGAATCTAGGTGCTCATGCATACAAAGTGTCCAGTAGCTTAAATTAAGTATAACGAACCCGGGATTTAGACAAGAAAACCAATAATGATCATATTAACTCTTTGTCGTGTAAATCTAACTAAAAGTAGCAATCAACTAAACAAAACATGAAAATAAATGTGTTAAACGCATTGGTTAACTCATGTATAAAGGTGCACATTAAACGCCCCAATTTACAAGGAAAAAACCAAGGGCAAGCATGATAGTTAATCAATAGAAAGGACTTTGGCATTGATGAAAAAGTCCTCCTATTACAATCATGCCTTTGGTTATTTCTGGGAAAATTGCGGTCAAAGTGGATTGTCCCTTTTGTAATGATGAAAATTTTCCCATATGGGGCAGTGAATATTATGAGCGAGGAGACTTCTAAAGTCTTTAAAGTAAATAACCACCATTTGAATCCCTATAATGAGAATTTTTGGCCAAAACTTGTCGAGAAAACAGTTCTCAACTACCCAGTTAGTGAGTATAGGCTTAGGAAAGTGAATACATCATGCTTTCGACGTTAAATAAACTTGGATTTGATCATCTGGGATATCCCATTCATGCAAGTGCTATTATTTTTTAAATTTAAGTATAAATTTTAGTTCTTCGTTTTATTTTGAATTTTATGAAAAATTTTATATTAATGTTTTTGGAGCAATATGCTAGGGTTGTTTCGTCTGTGATTTTGAAGGTTTAGGATGCTAAGGAAATTTTGAGGAAAATGGAGGGCAAGGGCAGGTTTGTCTCTGCTATATTGTGGCCCGCAATGGAAAATGATCATTTTTTTGGAGCTGGAAAGTTCGTCTCTGCGGGCCTCAGTATATGCTAAGGCCCGCAAGACAAGTAATTAAAAAAGGCACATGAAAAGGAGAGGGCCATATCATGTTACTCACTGCGAGCCACAACATATATTGCAGCACGCAGCTATTTCAATTTAGTAGGACCAGATCGCGCCCAACCCCCCAATTTACCTCCCTCTCTCATTTTTCTTCCTTGTACCACCATTTCTTCTCTTCCTTCCACCACCACTTCACCGGAAATACACCGCCTAACCTCCACCTCCTCTAAATCTTTCTTCTCTCTCCATCCTCTTTCCACTCCTTCACATCACCAAAACCCAAATCCTTCCCATCCCCAAAAGTTTGATTTAAAAACTCAAGAACCCTATAAATTGGAGGTTCTTGAATTTTTGGTCAAATCCAACCTCTTTTCCGTTTTAATCACTCTTCCCATCACATCCACATTTACACTTCTCACTTTCTTGGTAAATTTGAAGCATTTTGAAAATGAATGTTATTGATATTTTGTTTAATTCTATAGTTTGGGATTGTGTGACACCATTTGTGATATGTGTGACACCATTATAGTAGCATAATGGGGATGATTATTTTCATGATTGAGGTTTGTGACACTTTGTGACATTTATGTGACACTTTCTGAAATTTTGTGGCATAGTGTATCTTTCTTGATTTTGGAGTGTGTTCTTGTTGTTATCCATCTTATGGCTTCGAAAAGAGGTAGAACTAATGTTGCTGCTAGTTTGTCCCACCCTTCTAGGGTTGACCACATGGGGTTGACCGATATTACAGGTCAATATGCTATACGGTTAGCAAACTTGGCCGCTCCTAAGCGTACCATTCTATCAACAAAATTTGCACATCATACCACTTTGGATGAGAAATTGGCGGCCTGTTCTATAATTGTTTAAGAAGGTAACCTTGGATGATTTTCTGTACAAGCATGCATTGACCTAACCTAGGCTCATGCTTGAGTTCCTTGCCACACTATAGAAAGAGGAACGGGATGATGGGAAATATATCTCATTTCTCCTAAATGAAGCGCCACATGAGCTCAATTATGAGAACTTATCCCAAATTTTTAAAAGGAAGCGTGGGACAGGTGTTGGTGATTTCGCTAATGCCCATGGCTTCTGCGAGATGGCCTTTTGGCTAGCGATCACTGGGAGGGAAAGTGAAATTAAAGACAAGGGCTCACTCACCGTCCATCCAGCTTTGCGCATTGCCCATCCCTTACTGGCCATGGTAGTGTTGTGCCAAGGCAAAGTCACTCAGTGTCCCAGCATCTTTGTGAAGTGTCTTTCGGTGATGCGTCTGTATGAAATGACCATCTAGACTGGATAGATTTATGGGTCAAAAAATGTATTGAGTTTTCACGAACAGACAAATGGAAGATAATTATGGGAATATCAGTCACCCTCATTGCCTTTGATGTTGGTGTACAACCATCGAGCACAGGCGAGTTAGTTTCAGGCAAGCATGACTTCTACCTCTCCATTGACAAGCTAGTTGAGTCTAAGTATTGCTTGATGTTCGGGATGTTTATATTTGGATGTACGGGGCACAAAATCATTTAATGTTCATGAGACTTCCCCATCTAGACAGGGTGATCATCACTAAGGACACAGTGGTCAGCGATTTTTCATACTGCCTGACCCCGAGTATAGAAAGAACTTTTTGGATGCAATATAGGCGGGGCACCTTAATCTGCAACAACTGCCACCTTGGAAAGAGTCTCCTCCCTAGGAGGACCAGCATTATACACCCGATCTACGCTAGCAGGCGTCTTAACTCCAACAGAAAAACACCATGCACTTGACAGTTTTGCTCATTTTGAGGATTAATTTGACCATTTTCAGTTGGATATCGGCCAGCAGTTCCAACAAGTCCATCAGCGCCTCCAGGAGTCCATGACAGAGTGGGATGTAGCTGACCATAGACTCAGTGGATTAGAGAAGGGGATTGACACCATGATCTCTTTGATGCGTTCCCCTCACATGATCGACGCTTACGTTGACCCGGAGGTTCGCTGCGCTCGTAGGCAGGATGAGGGGGCCCAGAGGAAAGTTTATCATCAGGGAGGAGCTGGACCCACGTGGTACTAGTTGTGAGTATTTTTTCCTACTTCATTTATTCAACACTTATGCTTTGATCATTTATATGCATTAGGGATAATGATATATTTTAAGTGGGGGAAGGGAATCAGTTACGATCATTATGCTTATGATTTTTCTCGTTCATTTGATTGTAATTAATAACTTCTTAGGATGTTTTAAAAAGAGAAAAAAATTATGAAATTTTAAAAATGAAAAAAATTAATCTCGCTAAGTTGAAAACCCGCTCGCATGAAACTTAGGTAAAAATGAAAGGTCCGGATAGATAAAAAAACTCAAATGAGAGACCTAAATTGTGTGGAAAAAAGTGAAGCGTGAGGTAAAAGAATGAGAAGCAATGATGCAAACCCGAAAGAGCTACTTGGAAAAATGAGAGAAATGGAAAAAATATTTGAATGCTCTTTTTGCCACTTTGGAAACATTTGAGTAGATTTAACTTCTTTTAACTTATTTTTGGATAATGAACAACTCACTTGGATGCAATATTTTTTTGGAAAGTTTTTGGGTAGAATATTTTAGGCACTAATATGGGGATGGGTAGTCTCTCTTGTTTAGGATTAAAAGAATTTTCAAGGGAAAGGGTTTGAATATGTTATAGGGTAGAAAATCTAGGAACCACCTAAACCATTGATCATTTTTACTTGAGTATGAGTAAAGGTCTAAGTGTGGGGTGTTTGATGTGATCAATTCATATCTCATTTTTAACACATTCAAAGTCTAATTTTTTAAATAGATTAGTGACTTAATTGAACAGAAATTAACATTTTATCAATTAAAGGGCTAGGATGAATTCATATGTTTTATATCCTAATTATTTAATTTATGAAGTTGTTTTGATCATGTTGAAGTGACCGGGTTTGGAAGAGTTGTAGCGTTGAAGAAAAATTGAAGTAATTGGAATTTTTTGAAGAAGAAGACTAGCAGCCCAGATTTATCATTGTGCTCTGTAGCATATACTGCAGCCCGCAGCGGAATCAACAAGGCTGTATAAGGGTCAACAACGAGCATTACGGGCCGCAGTTGTAGATTTTGGGCTGCACTTACTGTCCACTTTTAGTCTCTGTCTTCATTCATTCATTCCTCATCCAAAAATCCCCCTTCTAAAACTCTAGATAACATTTATTTCTTCATCTTTTCTTCTATGTTTACCATGGATTTTTGTTCTTTTTTAATGGTTTAGCTAATTAATCTAGGCAAAATATACTCATGGGAGAAATTGGTAAGCATTTCTAGTAGGAATTTGTGAGATTTGATTTATCCTATTTTGCGCTTTGATTATCAAGTATATTTTATGTTTTTATGTGATTAATGCATGATTCGAACTTGCATACTACTTTATGATTGTGTTAATTAGTAGCTAGATTTTTGTCAAACCCGGAAGACTTTGACTTTTGTCGAAGTGATTATCGTTAGTTAATATTAGGTTATAATTAGGTGTGACAAATAATTATGACTTTTGATTGATGAAATAGCTTATATATAAGATGAATTTGAATGGTTTGGAAAATTGTCAATATGGTTCACTAATAACAATTAGCATGAAGGCCGATCCTCGTAGTCGTTATTAGTAGATATATTTGTGCTATCCCAATATTTCTCACTCGAGGATATTGTGTTAGTTTTATTGGGTATCAATGTTTATTTATATTCTCGAGGAAGTCTATGACGCCAATTTTCGAGGGTGACCTGAGGGTAAGGGTTATTGTGTGGCGCTAATCGCCCACTCTAACTATAACCAAGGAGAGGCGAGAAATATCTTCACTCGAAAGGTGTTGATAAGTTCTCCACAGTATGTGGTTAATACATAAAAATAGGATTGTCAATCGATGATCAAAGGATGAGTAAAATGTAAACCAATTGCGTATAAGACTCGTTATAATCTTAGTTATATCTTTCTTGCTAGTTGTGATCATATTTACACAGTTATTTCCAATCGATTGTTAATCTAGTGCTTAAAATAGCCGTAGTGTTTTCCAAACGGCAAACCACCCCTAACTTGATTACCACACAAGTAGAGTGATTTCTTCGTGTGTTTTTAATTACACTTAACACTCGATAAAACTCATGTTTCCTCATCCAAGACCCCGTCTTACCACTAGCTCCTACCTATAAATACTATCTTTGAGAGGCACGATGACGACCTCCCAAAGGAATTACCATGAATGCTGAAATCATCCACTAATAACTCAACAAGATTCTCAACAAATTCCAAGAAAAAACTTACCATACACCTTTGGATGGAGTGGGGGCATTACAAAGATCAAAAGGTATATGTAAAGGTAACAAACGTACCAAAGGGGAACGCGAAGGTCTATTTTTGGGTGTTCTCTCCAAGCCGCGTTATAAGGCCTATTTTTGTAACCTTGAACACCTTAAAACCCATGGTTTCCCTGGTAACCTTAACCTCCTTGATACCCCATGGAACTCACTTCTTCAACATACTTAGATTGCAACCAAGGGCATGTGTCGGTAGGATGTGACGATGAACATATTTCACACTACTTAAGGTTTGGCACATTTCTGGATTTTGTAAAAAAATTGTTCATCATGGAAGTGAGAGCTAACACTTGATTCCCTGGCTTCCAATTGTCAGTTCTAGCATTAGGGTTACGAGTTTCGGCTTCTAAAGTCGGACCTTGAGCTAAACATCCTTTACTCCCTAACCAATTCGTAATACAATTTAATAGCTTATCCCAAACTCTTGTTACACTTGTTCCACCACAAGATCATCTCACAAATATTTGTTCTTCATGAAGCAGATCACAGTAGAATTAGTATATAAAGTCGTGCAAGGACTCTTCATGCCACAGGATTATGTTTCTTATCTCTTTCTTCAAGGTGGCAGACATGGAAGCACATAGCAAGGAACTTCAAATCAACCCAAGTGTTTATTTTCCTGGAAAGAAGATAATGTAAAATATCCCTAGCGGCATTTCTTAAAGAGAAAAGGGAATGACTTCAACTTGTATAGCTCCTCATCCACTCTTTTGAGACAATACTGCAACACACCATGTGGAATTCGGAGAAATTCTTGTTGGAATCCTCACCTTGTCTACCAAGGAATTATGGTAACAAGTGCAAGTTACCTTGTCTATCAAACCAGACTTCAAATCAATGTGCCAGTTAGGACCAACCTCTGGATAAGTGATGCACATTGGTTGTTACTTAAGATTAGGATCCATAGACTCTTTCAACGAGATATTCCTCCCTTGGATAGGAGGCGGCCTATGCTCATCACCGAATTTTTCTTGATCATGATCCATGGAAGTAGTAGGTTCCTAAAAATGGACATTATTCAGGTTATTATTCATGCTCTCTAGTGAAAGCCATCTAGCTCTCTTAATGTTTAATTCTAACTCGAGATCGTATAAGGGTTCATGTGAAGAGGATCGAGTACGAACCATACATGAAGAACTCAAATAATAAGTCTCTTAGGCAAAAAAAAAAATACAATAAAAACTAATTAAAAACCAAATACCAAATATTCACACAAATATAACTAAACACTTAAAAATATATGCCTCCTCCCTGTTAATGACACCAAAATTTTGGAGATCCTCATCTTACCTCTCAAATATACAATTTATAACTCCAATTATGCCCTAACTGTAACTAATTAGATAGTGGCAAGAGGGATTTTTCTAAGGGTTCGTGCATTTAAGGATGGATATAATCATATACATATATAGATATAAAAGCAATGGGGGGGGGGGTTTGGTTTTCTAAGTTATGAATTTTAAGACAAAGTAACTAGAATATAAAGACAAGTATTCTAATCATGAATTAAACTAAAAATAGAGGATTAAACACAAGTTACTAAACCTTGGGCGCAATTTATTTCCACTTCCAAGCCTCTTATATACCATAGAAGCAATCACCCAGTTATTTATCTTGATTACCTATTGTGAATGCTATACCTTCCATTTTGAAGATAAACATTCTATTCTTCTTTAGTGTCATCTACAAAAATGTTCATCGACAATTTTTAAACATCATTAATAATCACTTTAGGTGATCGATGCCAAAATATATCTCATCAATGGTATCATGCACAAAGAACCAATAAGCTTGATAACACCTACAAACATTCCACCTAATGTCTAGGCATTTAACCAATTTCCCAGGGTTAATCAAGAAAGATCGATATTCAAGACTTTACCCTTAACATTATCACATTCATCTAGCAATCTTAACATCATCAACACAACTAGATGTTCTAATTTTATGTTTCATGATTTCATGCCAAAAAGAGACGAAATTGTACACTTTATTAAATTCCTAACATGTCATCGTACAAAAAGTTTATATTCTTAAGCATCCAATCTCATTAATTAAGCTAGCTACCACATTCAAACATAGAAATTGCATAATAATAAAGATTAAACATCCAATAAATGCTTTTCACTACATGGGCTTGAAAGACTCAATCAGTTTCTCCCAAGAGAAGAGATTAGCTACTGAAAATCATACTGATATCCATAAGCATATTCAACATAAAAAAATATTTAAAGAGAGCACAAAGTACGGTTTGAAAAGAGGGAAGTTTGGGCAAAGAGGAAGATAAGAAATGAGAGTTGAAAGTGCTATTTATAGTACAAGGGAAATGCTAAAAAATTATAAATTAGCCAATTGTTAGGATGTTGCGATCCATGAAAGAGTTTTCACATCTCGCGACACGTTACGGGACAAGGTGTGAGAGACATCTTACTCCTTCCAACATTGTGAAATCCAAAACTTTAACCCCTTATCTTTTGTAGCCTTCTTCTTCTTGTCTTCACATCTTCAACCCTTAACTCCTATCTTCAAATCTTCAATTATCTTGCCTTGTCACATCAGTTTTGTTTACTCTTCTAAGAAAATTTCAAGGTAAAACTCAAGATCAAAAGCACATAAATAGACAAAAGTGAGTCCAAATATCCTAAAACTACAATGTTAATTGAACACATCAGTTTTGTTTTGCGCACGTGTTTGTGTTGCTCTTGCAAGGGATAAAGGTGCACCTTTAGTGCATTAAAATGATCCTAACAATAATGGGGGTTTGAACTTCGAAATTTAGATAAATTGGAAGGAAACTTATTACATTTTAATACATCCGATGAATAAATTATTCGAAACATATATATACATATATTTATTTATTCTTGGTCATCTTACATTATTTATTGTATATCCCTGTTTATATTTTTATTAAATTTCTTTGATTCCATAATTTTTTAAATATATATATATATATATATATATATATATTTGTCGTAAAAGCTATACTCAATCAAGTCATGAATTTTTTGAATTTTTTTATAATTATTCAACAATTACAGGTTCATTTTCATTCATTCATTAAGGGTTTCCATCAACACAGATCTCGGAAACCAACAATTTATTTCATACTAATACTAAATTTTAAAAATATCGATTTCATTTACCACTTCATCCCAGTGAAAATGGCATTGTTGACTTTTAGGAGTCTAACTGACCTAACTTTGACAAGGTGAAGAAGTTGATGGGTTTGGTCCAGGAGAAGATTGTAGAGGAGAGGGCGGTATACAAGGAACAATGCTAGGTGTACTAGGAGGATTAGATGTCATATAAAAAGGAAGAAACATCGTGCAAGTATTTTCCCCTAGAGGATGGCAATGACAAAAAGGGTGAAGAAGACAATAAAGAACCACCCAAACTGGATGAGGGCTACTACGAGATAGAAGTTGTTCCTCAGAACAGGGTCTGAAGGGAAAAATGTTCATTTTTTAATTGTAATTTAAATTCAATGATATTATTTATGAAAAAATCCCTAATATCTAAGGCTTATAATTTTATATATTTTTTAGGGTGCTGTTGAAACATGAAAAGAAAGGAGACATGTAACACTTGGTTAAGTGGTAAGTATGACTCTTGTGCGTATTTTTTCTACAGTTAACGTCAACTATTTTAACTAGTAGGTTCTTACTAAGTTGTCTATATTTTCTTTTGTTTAGTACAAAAAATGTTGTTGGCTCTGCTGTAGAAAACTGTTGGATTTTTTTCATGATTTTATTAGATTTTTTAGTGCTAGGATATTTATTTTTCATCATGGACATACAAGTTTGAAATGGACATACCTTAAAACCCTATTTTACAAGTGGTATGATGTTTATAATAAGATGGTGATTATCATTTTTTGTGGATTCATTCAACCAATGTTGTTTATTTTGTATAGTTTTTCAATTGGTTTGTTCTTAAAATTTGTTTTGAACATGTGTATGCGTTGCTCGTGCAAGTAAAAAATGTGCACATTTTGTGCATAAATATTATCCTAACAAGAATGGGGTTTTAATAATTGAGAGGAAACTAATTACATTTTAATTCATCTGATCAATAAATTATTCGAACCATATATGTGTATATATTCATGGTCTACTAAAATCATTTATGGCATATTAATGTTTACATTTTTAGTGAATTTATTTGATTCCCAATTTTTTTAATATATAAATCATTATCGTAAAAGTTATATCCAATCAAGTCATAAATTTTAATAGAAAATTTATAATTTTTCAAGAATCAGGAATTCGTTTCCTTTTTTGCATAAAAGGATTGAAATTAACAAGGATCCTGGAAAGGAATAATTTATTTCATATTCATATGAAATTGTTAAAGATCTCGATTTCATTTACCACTTCATCTAAACGAAAATGGTATTGCTGACTTTAGGAGTCAAACAGACCAAACTTCAACCAAGAGAAAAAGCTAATGGGATCTGACCAGGAGAAGATTGTAGAAGAGTGTTGCACACGAGGAACAAGGCAAATCATACGAGGAAGATTAGGCCTCGTACATATAAGAAGATGTGTCGTATGAGTATTTTCCGCTAGAGGACGGCCAAAATAGAAAGGGTGAAAACGATGATGAAAAACACCCCTTGTTGGATGAGGGCTTCCACGAGATAGAAGTTGTACCCCCGGAAGATGGTCTGGAAAGAATTTTTTAATTGTAATTTCACTACATTTCTTCCATTTCTGAAAAATATCCTAATTTTTAGGGCTGATATTTTTGTGTTTTGTTCCTTATTGACGCTGATAAATCAAGGTGAGGTACAATACTTAATCAAGTGGTAAGTTTGACTATTGTGTGCCTTTTTCATACTAGCTTTAACATCCACTTTTCTAACTGATGGGTATTTAATAATTTTTTAAGAGTTTTTATTTTTTACTTGAAAATTGTTGTTAGTTATGCTGCAGAAAGCTGTTGGATTTTTTTATGATTAGGTTAGAATCTTTGGTGTTAGGGAATTTATTTTTTGACCATGAACAAATGAGTTTAAAATGGAAAAATCTACCAAAATATTGTACAAGTGGTATGCGATGTTCATAATATTATGTTCATTATCGGTTTTTTTGCGGATTTCTCAAACAATTTTTTTTTTGTATAGTTTTTCAGTTGGTTTGTTCTTATGATTTGCTTTGAACGTCTGTATGTGTTGATCGTGCATGTGAGGAACGTGAACATGTAGTGCATTAAAATTAAGCTAACAAGAATAGGAGTTTAGACATCGAAATTCATATTAATTTGGGCAAAAATGATTCCATTTTAATGCATATGATAAATAAATTATCCGAACTATATATATATATAAATACATACATATATATATATATATTCTATTACTCTAAAGATCATTTATTGTATATCCTTTTTTCGAAAAATTCAGTAAATTTTTTCGATTCCATAATTGTTTTAATATACAATTTGTTGTCATAAAAGCTATACCCAATCAAGTGAAACATTTAAAAACAAATGTTATGAATTTTCAACAATCATAAATTTTATTCCATTTTTGCATAAAAGGTTTTCAATCAACACGCAATTACGAAAAACTATAATTTGTTTCATATTAACATTAAATTGTTGAAAATCTTGATTTCACTTACCACTTTGTCCCCAAAAAATTAGCATTGTTGATTTTTAGGAGTCAAACTCACCTAACTTCGACAAGGAGAAAAAGTTGATGGGTTCCGACCATGAGAATACTCTAGAAGAGGGGGCGGCATAGGAGAAACAAGGCAAAGCATATGAGGAGAATGAGTCATTGTAAAGAGAGGGAGAAGCGTCGTAAGACTATTTTTTTCAAGTCTATTGTGTAAATATCAGCCCTTTTCAGATTTTTTTTCGAGGGTTAAGCTCTAGTTGGGAAGAAATTTTACCATTTTCCCTTGTATCCATCCAAGTCAAGTTTTTAGCCATTTGGGTCCCTTGAGTTTCCATGTTCTTGATTCGGTCTTCTCTTGAAACTTTTCAGCCTTCTCCGGACACCAGCTCAATCCAATGGCTTGCATTACTTCATCTTTTGACAAGCCCAAACTGTTTCCTTGATCATAGGACTTGTATTGGAGCCTTGGGAAATTGTTTTGCAGAGGCCAGTATTGTTGTTGTTGAGGTTGGTATTGTTGTGCATTTTTCCCTCATTGAACATTTCCACACCGGAGATTTGAGTAATCTC
This sequence comes from Rubia tinctorum, assembly GCA_032355605.1. Lineage (NCBI taxonomy): Eukaryota > Viridiplantae > Streptophyta > Magnoliopsida > Gentianales > Rubiaceae > Rubia > Rubia tinctorum. The sequence continues at coordinate 14,866 of JAULKM010131142.1, forward strand.
GATTACCCACATTGAAAGGTCGGTTTTGGTACCGTTCACTGCCTTTGTAACCTTGATTACCTTAGCATCCTTGTCCTCCCTGAAACCAATGGCATTCACCTACGCAACATAATCATCTTGAAAACTCAGGCACGCATCCGTCTGGTATGGTGAAGAACAAATCTCGAGATTTTAAATGTTGTGTGTTTCCGGACTTTGTCATCAAAGACTTCACCGTAGAAGTGACAACTAACATTTGATCCTAGATATTTCTAGTGTTGGAGGGAGCACTTGTGTTGTTGGGATTTAATCTTCTCAAACTGGCCCTCAAAATAAAGGTCCTTGACTCCTCGACTAATTCCTCATAGAGTTCAATAGCCTCTCTAGCAGTCTTGTTCCAAATAGAACCACTGTAAGATACCCTCACTAGCCTTTGATCCTCGTCAAGAAGCCATTGTTGAAATAATAGACCAAATCTCCCTCTGAGTAGCCATGGTGTGGAAAACTTGAAAGAAGCTTCTTGAACCTCTACCTATAGTCGTGGAATGACTCTTCATACCATTTGAGGATGTTGCTAATGTCCTTCTTCAAGGTGGAGGACTTTGAGGCCAGGAAATACTGGCGAGATACTTCCTCTTCAACTCAATCTAAGAGGTGATGCTCCCGGATAAAAGGTAATGGAGCCAACCCCTTGTGGTATCTCTCAATGAAAATGGAAAAGCCTTCAACTTGTAGAGCTCTTCATCAACTCATTCGGGAATCATATAACAACAAACCATGTGAAATTCAGAGAGATGTTTATTGAGGTTCTCCCCTTGCCTACCAAGAAATGAAGGTAGCAAGTGTATCAATGTAGACATTAGATCAAATAGTCCATTAAGCTTAACAGGCAGATAGCTGATGCACATCGGTTGTTGCTCAAGGTTGGGAGGCATAGTCTTCCTCAATGCAACTTTCCTCGCTGAGATTTTCCTCCTTGAAGGTGAGGGTGGTGAAGTGCTTCTCCCCGATACTCATCTTCATTCTCCATGGAAGTAGAAGATTCTAAAAAATGATCACTAGGAGGGGTTTTATTCACACTTTTCAGACGAAGCCTCCAAGCCTTTTTCAAGTTCAATATTAACTCGGGGTCGTAGTGTAGGGGTTCTTGTGACGAGGATCGGGTACGAACCATACAACAAGAACTCGAACAGTACGTCTCCAAGCCAACCATAGATCAAATTAAAATCAAATAAAATAAAACTAACACATATTCACATATTCACACATAATATGCCCAAACACTTAAAAATAAACGCCTCTTTTCCGACATCGGCGCCAAAATTTGAGAGGTTATCGCCGTACCTCTCAAAGTTATAATTTATAAGGCATTTAGTGCTTCCTAAATACAATTAAGTAGGTAGTCACAAATCGGGGTCGCCCACGAGAGAGAGAGAGAGAGAGAGCGATATATCTTTCTAATGGTTTATGCATACGAGATGGATAATAAACTATATACGTGTATGTGTGTGTGTGTGTCTACACACACACACACACACATATATATATATATATATATGAAGGCAAGTAAAGAGGGGGATTTTGGTTTGTTTTCTAAGTTATGAATTTAAACAAAGACAACTAACAAAGTAAAGTAAATATGTTAATTATGCAACAACCTACTAAAAAATGATAAAATCAATATTGACAAAGCCTTGGGGGCAATTGATTCCCACTTCCAAACCTCTTGTAAATCATAGAAACAATCAATCATTCATTCACATTTAATGCCTCTGGTGAATGCTATCCCTTTATTTCGAAAATAAACAGTCCTTTCTTCTTAAGAGTAATTTGCAAAAGCAATCAACGACAATTTGCAAACCTCAATGATTATCACTTTAGTCAAACAATGCCTAAAGGTATGTAACCAATGGAACCATATATTTGATAACAACTACAGGAATTCTACCAAATGCCTACTCATTTAACCAAACAAATCATTTATTAGGTTTTGCCTAGAACAATCAACATTCAAGATTCAACCTTTTATTGCTACCTTAGGAATAATATGACAAAATACCACATTAACATAACCATATAGCAATATTAACATCACATTACACAACAAGAAGTTCTAATTCCATGTTCTTGGATTTTCATCCCAAAGAGCTAAGAAATTTTGAACATCTCTAATCCCTAACAATTAATCATACAAAAACTTCATATTCTCAAATAAACCATAGCATAAATGATGTAAAACTCAATGTTAATGGCACGATAAATTCTAAGAAATAAATGTTCATGAAAGAGCAAAATAGAGAATCTCACTACATAGGTTTGGAAGCTTCAATCAATTTCTCTGAAGTGATGAGTTTAGCTAATACAAGTCATACTAACATCCATGGACAAATTCACATATAAACAAAGAGAGAAAAGATGAAAAGTTAGAGGAAACTAGAGATTTTGAGAGAATATTTTTGACCAAGCAAAAGTTAGAAGTGAGGATAAGATAATAGATATTTATACTACATGTTTTGGTCAAGGAAAAGTCAAGAAAGTAGTAGAGGTACCCGCCTAGGTGCCCGGGCACACTCGCTGCACGTTCTGCATCCGAGGGCTGATTTTGGCCATTGTTTTGGGCGCGCTGGTGCGCGCCTAAGTGCACGGGCTGAGCGCCCATTGGTTCCTGTTTTCTTCAACTTCTTTGCATTTCTACAGGTGTACCGCTGATGCAATTTGGGAGTTCTTCTAGTCGATTTTATAGCACTCGAGAAGAGGAATCAAATAGTACCACCCTTGGAGGATGGTTCTTCTCGTATCGTTCTAAGAACTTGATCCAAACTTTCGGGTCACATTTCATTCGCTTCTTTGTCTCCATTCTTCGACCCTTCTATCTTCTACTACATTTTGACTCGTGGTCTTCAATCTTCTACCATCCATGCGAATAGCCTTCACTAAGCCACTCCAAAGTGTTTACGAGAAATCTACAAATTAATCTCACAAAAAGTAATCTAAATGCTCGTAAGGATAAAAAATCCATTAGACTGAAAATAGGTTACAAAATGAAAATTTTAGATATGAAAATTGAAAACATTCATCTTAACGCCTTATGATGTAAATATATAAATCTTCTTAAAAAAATATAACAAAATAGATGTTTAATACTTCGAAAAATACATACATTTAACTTCTCATCACCAGAGGACGACAAAAGCTGATCGATTGAGAAAGATGATGAAGAATAGCCCAAGTTGGGTGAGGGCTTCTAGAAGATAGATGTTGTTTCCCAAAAGAGGGTCCAAAAGGAACAATATTTATTATAATTTTAACTGTAAATTTTTTTATATTTCATTGATTTATGAAAAAATACCTAATTTCTAGGGCTAACATTTTTGTGTTTTGTTTCTGGGTGTTGCTGCAAATACTTGATAAAGTGGTAAGTTTGACTCTTTTATGTGTTTTATTATACTAGCTATAACGTCAATTTTTTAAACTGATGGCCCTTTACTAAGTTTTGTTTTTGTTTTATTTTTTCACTGTGAAAATTGTTATTGGCTGTTCTGTAGAAAACTGCTGGATTTTTTCAAGATTTGGTAAGACTTTTTAGTGCTAGGACATTTATTTATTCACTATGAACGGACAATTTTAAAATGGGCATATCTTCCAAAATTATTGTACAAGTGGTATGTGATGTTTACAATATGATGATGATATCGTATTTTATGGATTCATTCAACCAATATTATTTATTTTGTGTAAATTTTCAATTGGTTTTTTCTTACCATTTGTTTTGCACACATGTATGTGTTGCTCCTGCATATTATAAACGTGCACATTTTGTGATTTAAAATTATCCTAACAAGAATGGGGATTAGAACTTCGAAATTCACATAAATTGGGATGATATTGATTTCATTTTACTGCATCCGATGAACAACTATATATATATATATATGTTCTCCTGGTATCCTAAGATCATTTATTATACATCCCGGTCCACGTTTTTAGTAAATTTCTTCAATTCCTCAATTATTTTAAGAAATAATTCGTTGGATTAGTTATACCCAATTATGTCATAATTTTCAAAGAAAGGTCACTATTTTTCAAAAATCATAATTTTATTTCCATTTTTTGCAGAAAAGGATTACATTCAATGCGGTATCTCGGAAACCAATAATTTATATCATATTAATATTAAATTTGGTAAAATCTCAAATTCATTCTCCCTTTCGTCCCAGCGAAACTGGAATGGTTAACTTTAAGCAGTCAAATTTACCTAAATTAGACGAGAATAACAAGCTGATGGGTTCCGACAAGGAGAATGTGATAGGAGAGGGGACTCTCTACGAGGAACAAGGCAAAGTGTACGAGGAGGATCAGTGGCGGAACCAATGGTACGCGAGGTAGGGCTCCAGCCCTACCTCGATCACCGGTAGCAGGGAGAAGGAATCAGTCCAGGCCTCCAGCGCTTCTTCCGCCGCAGCGCCGCGCATCTTCCGGCGAGAAGCTCGGAGAAGAAGGCCGCTTCTTCTCTTTTTTTTCTATTGAAGTAGTAAAACAACGTCGTTTCACTTGTAGTAAGCGGAAAAAAATGAATCATGGGCTTATGCATTGGATTGGGC
>JAULKM010131162.1:0-19443 GCA_032355605.1 Rubia tinctorum
TAAACCTACCTAAATCTAGAAATCTTCCAACAAAAAGATAACAAAAGAGATGTTAAATGCTTCGTAAAATACATGCACTTGACGTCTCATAAAATGACATCCATGAGTTCCTCTCTCTCTCTCTCTCTCTCTATCCATTTGATGTTTCCATCCTGAGGATTTGAGGTTCTTTTCCTCTCGGGTAAGGTTCTGGAGGTCCCCGATTGTAGTTTTAACCATTCCCAAAGTTGGGAGGGCCATCTTGATCATCTCTCCATCAGAATTTTGGATGTTCTCTATATCGCAGGTTCAAACTATGGCATATGGCTCGTACTTATTGTCCGTTCCTTGGTTCTGTTGGAGCCCTTGTCCTTGACCTCCTCTATAAGGATTTTTCTTCCATAGCAATGTTATCCTTAATAGTTCAAGTTATTGACCTCTTCAACATCATCCTCTTATAATTATGGGCAAAAGTTGTTCGGGTGATGGAGTGAACACACTCCACATTTCTTCACTTCTTGTATCCTTCCCTTATTGAACTCTCGCATCATGGAAGCAAGAGCTTGTACTTGCTCTTCTAATTTAGGGAAAGTGGTGTTCACTTCATCATTTTCCTTCACTCTTGACCGGGTCCCAAATTGCCTCATCCCATTCGTCATCTCTTCAAAGAGGGCCATAAAATCTTTTGGGATCTTGTTCACTATCGATCCATAACATACGACATTGACCATCCAAATATCATCATCCGATAAGACCTTAAAAAATTAGTAGACTGATTCTCCATCTTTGAATGGATGGTTGGGATAACTCGCCAAAAGCCTCTTTAACCTCTCCCAATACTTGTAGAGTGTCTCATTGTGTGTTGTGAAATATTCGAAAGTTGCTTCTGAAACCAGCGGACTTTGAGACAGGGAAGAACTTCTCCAAAAATATTATCTTCACATCCATCCAACTAGTGAAGAAACCAGAATGAGGGTAATATAGCTATTCCTAAGCAATATCCCATTGTGAGAATGGAAATGATCTCAAGTTGTAGTCTTCCTCCGAGACTCCCATTGGTTTCATGTTTATGAACACGAGGTGAAACTCCGACAAGTGTTTGTTTGGATCCTCTTTGGCCATTCCATTGAAACTGGAGAGACATTGTATCATGCAGGACTTCAAATCATAAGTGACATTGGCAGGCAATGGGGGGAAAGATGATACAAATAGGTTGATTCTCCAAGTTTGGGGCCATCAATTACCTAAGTGTCCGGTTGTTCTCCGCTACTGTATTCTCCCCTTCAATCTCAAAAAGGTTCTTACAAAAATTCCACATTTACTCTCCATCTCCTTATGCATCGTTTATGGTTGTAGTTTTGGGCAAGCAGTGTAATAGTCTTAAGTTTGTGGTACGAGTTTGTACCATAAACAAGCATCTAGAAAAGATTTTGCCTTTAACAAGAAACTAGCTAACAAACGCGAGAGAAAGAAGTATATAACCACCATTAGATCAAATAAGCAAGAACAAAAACAAACAAGGTACTCTACCAACTAATAAACACACCCTAGGGTCCGCCAACAGTGCCAAAATTTGATGGGAACCCTGGAGATGCCATTTTAATGAATAACCCAGGGGCGCTACCAAGTCAAAAATAAGATTGATATATTGATTGTTACTTTACTCCTATCTACTAGGAAGTAGCTAGTAGTAAGATCGAGTGTCGTCCATAGAGACCAGGGGGTTTAAAATATAAATTCACACAATTGACACATAAGCGTCACCAAATGTACGTGTTTGGAATTTAAAATTGGGGGGTTTTTGTTTGGAATGTTGAAGATAACAAATACAAGCATACAAAGCAAGATAACAAAGTAAAGATAATATAACTAGACCTAGGGGCATTTGCATCACGTATTTAACATGTAGACTCGATTCTCGATCCATATTCACATAATTTTAAGTTAAATATTCCTATGACTTATCACACAATGTGCAGAGGTTCATTCACTGAAAACTCCCACGATGACTTATATCCCGTTTTTCCCCCTTATCAAACTCTCATCTCCACCTGTTATAGCTAGAAGAGTGCTACTAATGTCCCTCTCAAGCCCTCACTACCGTAGTTAATAAACTCACTCCCACCGCACAGTAAATTAAACATGGTTGCAGCATGACTCATCAGGACCTCCACCGTGAACACTCACTCCAAGCCCATCACGTGCCACTTAGAGCATGGGTATCTTATTGATTTCCCCCGAGAATATTATCCGGACTAGTTTTCTACAAACATGGGATATGGCTTTCAGAAATAGGCTATGCCCCCAAAAATATTAATAAGATGCCTGACAGTATGTGGTTGGGTCACTCATGTATCGTTCATATCCTAATTCAATCAAGTTCTCTAGCCTAATTCAACCAAAGAATTAACAATCATGCATAGTTATCACTCTTAAACATGACCTCCACATTAACATTTGATCAAACCCGACAAAATATAAAATACTTCTAAGTTCATTCTCGAGCCTAGTACTAAATCATGCAATGAAATATATTAGTTGTACATCGTAATATTAAGCATGCATAATAATTGCCATTAATCAAGAAATAATAATAATAAGAGCATAAGATAAATGAATCTAAGAGTCTCCAAAGTCAATGGTCAAATACATTTACAAATGCTCTCAAGTTTATAAACTATTCTATCCTAATAAAACCCATACCATACTTGGGTTCAAAATATATAAATGTTAAAAAATTAATGAATGAATAGAGAAAAATGAGTGATGAATAGTTTCAGATCCGTTTCCTTCTTCTATGTCCAATGGATAAGGTTATTTTATATAGTGAGAATAGTGAGAATACTTTTACTTGCTGGTCAAAACCCTAATCAATAGAGTGCCACAGGTCGTGCCAGCTGTCACAGACTGTGCTAGGGGATTTTATACGAGGGTGTAAAATTGCACGGTCCGTTCCCCAGGGTTTGTTTTACAGAAAGCTGATCAACACAGACCGTGCAATTTTGAACAATCCGTTCTCTGGGACTTGCAACTTGCCTTTTGATTTTCATGGGCTGTGTAATATTACACGGTCCATTCACTGGACCTTCATTTCTTGGCATAATGATCGGCGCAGTCCGTGCCCTATGAACACTTATGGCCTCTTTGCTTGAAACTTTCTATTTAGTTTCTTTCTTCTCTCAAACACTTCAATATTCTACGATTAAATCCAATGACCTTCATTTCTACTACGAAGCTCTTGATTGGCCTTCTGTATACTACCAATTTTGCGAATGGCCTTTTCTGATGATGATCTTCAATAAGCTCACAAAACACAATAGACCAACTTATGGAGGGAAATCCTATTAAGCTAAAAATGCTTCATCAAATATAAGAGTTAACACGAATAACTAAACAAAAATGGTTTTGACCCTCTATCATGCAAAACACTCATAAACCTAACTTACCACCAACAAAAGTATATAAAATGTGGTGTTAAATGTCCTAAGAAATATGAAATTATTGTATCATCAGTTTCTTTTTAATAAGTGATTGATTCATTGTACAAAGGGTGCAGATCGTTCTAATTGAAGCATCTGCCACCACGTCGTCCCAAATTCATAGGTGATAGGTGCATATTTAACCATTATTCCATGTTAAATTTAATTTGTCCTTTTTATGGACATATATTCTGGCAACCAATTTTCACATTTGGTTTTATTTTCACAAGACATGAATTATGGGAATGTGAATGTGAATAGGAACTCCTAGATCAACCTCTCAGTCTCTTTTTAACTTTTGTAAGAACATGTTTGGTATAGGTAGAGTTATACACAACCCACAAAGCTAAGAAAAGTGCAAGAGATGTAATTATGCCAATGAACCGATGGTAGCACCTCGCAGGTATACCTAAAACAACAACGTGTAAAACACGTATCAGGAAACGGTCGCGTACAAATATCAAGATAACTATGATGTAAGGATTGCATCCCACCATAGGCATCACATTGGCCTTCAGGAACACTGCTTACATGGGCGAGTTCCATCTAGAATATAGGAACAAAATACTTATAAATAGATGAAGGAAAAAAGAGCCTAGGCAAATGACAACCAGAGAATTTGTATCAAATAAAATTCCAAGATACTGACTTTAGCATCGGAGCTCTACTCGGGATCCAATCTGGGGGATTCTTACAGGTGAAGCAATCCATTACATAGTGAGGCTCGGTGTTATTTTTCAAGGAGCCCACACCACATCAATGTCGCATTCCGTGGGAACTAAATCTCTTAGGTCAAATTTTTTCTCTTTGAATCATGGTGGAAACTAGAAGGCAGGCGAGTCGTTTGAGTAGCCCAACCGATCCACCCCTCTGGAGGTAACCATCAGCCATGGCGGAGGAAACCCAAGAATCTGGAGGTAACATGGAGTCACAATCCCCTTCCCGGGCGGAAAAAGAAAGTTGGCCTTTGCAGCATTTTCAGAAGCAAATACGAAAAAAATCTACAAATAATTTGTCAACACTATTGAGAACAAAAGGACAAGCTAGTGATAGGAGAGGACGAGAGCCCGAGAAGCAGGTGTTTGAAAGATTCCTCAAGAACCAACGCAAGGTCGAACATCACAATGTTGAAGATGAATCAGAACATTCCCTCTAGTAGAAGAATTACAAAAATTTGCAATGACAAAGGGGTTCGAGCTACCAAATAAACTCAGGGCGTATGATGGGGTAACTAACCCAAAAGAGTTCTTGCATTCCTACAAAACTAGCATGAGGTTCTCTGATGTACCCATTCAACTGGTTTACAAATATTTCCTAGTTTTCCTCACAGGAACCGTGATAACCTTGTACGACAAGTTTCCCAAGAAAAACATATGAAGCTGGGCACAAAAAAGACCAATTCATGGAAAGATTTTACAAAAACAAAAAGTCCATGAAGACCACATTCGCTTTATAGCCACACTCAAAAAGTAAGAGACCACATTCACCTGGTCAATACAAAACATTTGAGGAGTATAACCCTCCATTACAATTCACTGCCTAAATATAGACCCCTCGGTCAAGCCAGTCCGGAAAAAATAAAAGATTTTTCCCATGATAGGTATAAGGGCATAGATGACTGATAATGCTTATTCATGCCCCAAATGCTTAGCATAACCGGCCCAAATTACCCTATTTCATACACAGTGTAATAACCTTTGGGTAATAACTATAGGCTGGCCTAGGGAAGAGTTTAGTACTTGCAGTACAAGCAAACAAAAGAGTTTCCCCTATCAACCTTCCTATATAAAGAAGAAAGGTAACATTGTATACTCAACTATTTATTCCTAATTTTGATAGACACTTTTTCTGACTTTAGCGTTAGAGACTCTTCCCACTGGATCACATCGAGGGATTCATCTTGCAGGTTCTGACCGAAGGAGCGGTGGATACAATGGCTATAGTTTGGGGGTGCATCAAGTTGGCACGCCCACCGGGACTGTTAGTCAGATACAAAATCCAATGTTTATACCCGCTTCTATAGTAAGAACTTTACGTAGAAGCGAACGAATCAGAAGAAGAGCCTCGAACGCCGGTGAAGAAGTTTAATCTTCTTAATGGAGAATAAAAGGGGGAGGGAACAAGAAATTGCATTCTGATCCCCAACACCCTCAAGTATCAGGAATAGACCCCCGCTGTCAGTCGCAGAACAGATCCCATAAATGGCAAACCCCGAGGGGTCACAAATTGAGGCTGCCATGCCCTCTAGGTGAATGGAGGTTAGCGTTGAGCTATGTGCATGGGGCTTTGGAATCCCTTCCTCGCAAAATCAAGCATACATCAGTGCGGATGTGAGCCATAATTCAAAAAAGCTTCGGAAGATTTGCAGGTGGAAGCGGCCACAGGTTCTGCGCGAACCACTTAGGGTATGAATAGTGCGCTCCCTTTATCCCAGTAAGATCTGGCGCAACTGGTTAAGACACTTCGATATGCTAGTTACCAAGTGGAACCCCTGATGCTCTTCCAAAGAATGATCCAGCAGCCGGTAGTGCTCCCACCTTTGGTGCCCCTAATGGTGCAACCAAGTTTCCAACTCCATGCCACCCCGAGGGCATCCTACCCAGCGAATATGAAAATGGGTACACTGGATCAACCTCAACCAACGTTTCCCAGGTTGGGTTAGACAGTGGCATACTCATCGCCTGTCTTCACTCCTCACATTCTGAATAAGATGATCCATTGCCCAGTAACCTGGCCAGCGGGGTGCCACTCCAGTTACGATAGTCAAATGCATCCATGGCCTCGACCTGGGGTCCCCTGATATGACCCTTATAACCAAAGGCAGTAGCGGTACCATAGCTCCACCGTAGCGGACTGTGGCCAGGATATATGGCTTCGAACATCCAGTAACAAATCCCAGTGTAGATGTTTCTCTTCTGTCAAGCCATTACGGAGACCTGTGAATGGGAGGCGAGTCAAGTGACACTCTCGCAAGAGAGTTAGATAGGCTAATTGGTTCCTCGAGCCAAGTCGTAGCCTCTTATTTTAGTTTGATGACCATGGAGACTCGATGGCCTAGCAATATGAAACCACCCGAGGCACTCCTCACATATAGAAGAGACACGGACGCCCGTGAATTCATACAAAACCTCCTAAGTCTGATGAACTTGAGAGACTTCAATGAATAGCTGAAGTGCATGATGGTGAGAAGCTACCTTTGAGGAAAAGCTGAAGAGTGGTTCAACAAGTTGGGCAAGGGGTTATTCCGTGCTCCCCTTCCAGGCAAAGACTTCTCAGAAAAAAGGATTCACCTAAGTTCTGCCATCACCACAAAGAGCATGGTCATGATACGAATGAATGCATCCATTTAAAAAGGAAAATTGATAGGTGTGCAAAGGAAGGTTTACTCCCAGATTGCGTCAAAAGTTAAAAAGGAGGAAGTTCCTCAAAAAATAAAAGGGGCCGCCGCAACTGGAAACCCTACAAAAAGGGATCCGACAGAGGTAGCCGTGAGCAACAAGGCAACAATGGGGATCAGGCAAAAAAAATAGCCAAGAGAGAATGGCAGACTAGACCAGGAGTTTCGGCCAGACAGGAATTGAGGTGATGGGCCAACATGGTAATCAATTTTATTAATAGGGTGGTGAATGACCGGTCCTCGAACACCATCATCAAAGTCCAATCTCATTATATGCCACCCTGGAGAACCCAACCACAAAATATTTAAATCATAGAAAGCCATAACTTTCTTGAAAGCAGACCCGATACCTAGTTGAACCCCCATAGGGACCCGATGGTGATCTATTCCACAATTGGAGATTTTTTAATGTTAAAAGGGTGTTTGGAGATGATGGAAATGAAGTAGAAGTGATGTTCACAAACTTCTTCTATCAGCTGGGGCTAGGGCATGAAAGTTTGAGGAAAACAACTTCGCCCTTATCTGGCTTTACTGGGAAGACGCTGCTCCCTTGGGAGTCATAAACCTCCCAGTCAAAGTAGTAGATGGCGACAAATAAGTGACTGTCGATTGGAGCTTTGTTATGATCGATGCCATATCCCCCTATAATGTGATATTGGGAAGGTCCTGGATGTGCCAGGCCTAAGCCATATGGTCTCCCTACCACTTAACGATAAAATTCCCCACAAAAATGGGGTAGAAGTCATCAGGGGGGATCAATTTGCAGCTAGAAGCTGTTTGGCAATCGCCTTGAAAGAAGCAAAAAATTGGGACATAAGGGCTTCAATTAATGGGGAAGTTGGACCCACAGACACCGAACTATTAGATATTCTATCACAAGGAACTGTGTCTGTAGGAAAGAAGATACCACCCGCAATGAGAAAAAAATTGAAAGATCTCCTCGATGACCATGTGGATGTATTTTCCTGGAGTACAACTTACCTCATGGGAGTTCCTGGGCAATTAATGGTTTATAGGCTGAATATCGATCGCTCCCAGAAGCCTATCAAGCAGAAGAGGTGGTCGTTTCCCCGGAAAGAGCTGAGGCCATAAAGGAGGAAGTCTAGAAACTTCTGAAAGTAGAGGTTATCGAAGAAGTTTTCTACCCAGAATGGCTAGTGAACCTCTTCATGGTCCCAAAGCATGACAAAACTTGGTGAATGTACACAGACTTCACTGATTTGAACAAAAGTTTTCCAAAAGACAGCTACCCCCTACCCTCCATCGACATGCTAGTTGAAGTTATAGCAGGATTCGAGATCTTAGCTTTCTTCGATGTCCACAAAGGCTATCACTTGATACTTATGGCGGAGGAGAATAAGAAGAAAACGTTGTTCATTACTGATGTGGGGACCTTTTGTTATAAGAAGATACCAGTTGGCCTAAATAATGCAGGGGCAACCTACCAAAAGTTGGTCGACAAGCTCTTCAAGAAGAAGATAGGCAGAAACATGGAAGTATACATGGACGATATAGTAGTCAAAAGAAATGACTATGAAAAATTCTTGCTAGATCTCGGAGAAACCTTTCGAAGGCTTTGAAGTACGAACCTGAAGCTGAATCTAGCTAAATGTGTGATCGGAGTGGGGGCAGGAAAGTTCTTGGGGTTCATGGTCTCGGAATGAGAGATTGATGTAAACCTAGAGAAGGTGGAGTCTTTGATGAGCATGAATCCCCCTCGAACAGTCAAGGATAACCAGAAGCTTACAGGATCACTGGTAGCACTCAGTCAATTCCTCTCCAAAGGTACTGAAAAACACTTGCCATTCTTCGAGGTGCTTCGAAAGGCCAAAAAATTTGAATGGACGCTTGAGTGTGACCAAAATTTTAGAGATTTAAAAGAATATTCCCACCCTCATGAAGCTACAGAAGGGGGAATATTTGTACCTATACATTTCGGCCTTCCCCTTGGATATACGCGCGGTCCTTGAGAAAGAAAAAGGAAAAAATGCAGCACCCATCTACTTTGTGAGTAGGGCAATACATGGTCCTGAAACGCTGTACACTGCCCTAAAAAAAACTAACCCTAGCCTTGGTCCATGCCACAAGACACCTTTGTCTGTATTTTCAAAGCTATAAAATCATTCTCCTCATAAGTCACCCAATCAGACAGGTGCTCCTCAAAGTGGAGGCATTGGAGCGAATGATGAAATGGGCAATCGAACTTGGCAAACATGATATCCAGTTCTGACCAAGAATAGCCATCAAGGGTCAGGCCCTTGCAGACTCTATCATTGAAACTACTGAACCAACTCCGATTGAGGATAATGGAGAGTTTGAGGAAATGTGGAAACTATATGTCAACGGGCCTTTCCACTCAGGAGGGAGTGGCGCAGGGTTTTACTCATAAGCCCCAATGAAAAAAAAGTATCCCTACGCTCTACATTTTGACTTCAAGGCCATAAATAACAAACCAGAATATGAGGTATTCATCACCGGGCTTCAAATCGCTAAATACTTAAGGGTTCAAAGTCTAGAAATCTATAGGGATTCCCAAATTGTGGTCTAGCAAGTCAAGGGGGAATACGAGGCTACAGACATAAGCTTGTAGAGTTATTTGGAGGTGGTTAAGCCTCTCCTTTAACATTTCAACCATTACACCCTGACTAAAGTCCCACGAGAATAGAGCCACAAGGATAATGCTTTAAGAAACCTGGCTTCGTCACACTTAAACTTGAAGTCGAAGGGCGCTTGATGGTGAGGACGCTGAGCAAGCGAACCTCTTAAGAAGAAACAACAATAATGATGGTGGAAGAAGAAAGTTCATGGATAACACCAATCTTGAGCTACCTTCAAAATGATACCCTTTCGGAAGGAGCCGTCGAAGCTAGAAAGGTTAGACTAAAAGCTCTTAAGTATGTAATCCACAAAGATGTGTTTTATCGATGAGGTTACCTGCAACCACTTCTTCAATGCGTTGCCCCCCCCATGAAGCTGATTACTAAATCCGCGAGACCCATGAGGGAGCATGCGGGAACCACCAGGGGGTTCGATCAATTGCTAAAAAACTCCTTCTGGTGGGGTATTACTGGCCTAAAATTTCGATGAAGGTAACAAGCATATCCAATCTTGCTATCAATTCCCGCTCTTGCTATCAATGCCCGCGGCATGCACTAATCACCCATGTGCCCCAAGAAGAAATGATTATTATAAACAGATCGTGGCCATTTGAAAAATGGGGAATTGACCTTTTCGGCCCTTCCTTGAAGCCCAGGCCATTTTTGATACCTGATCATGGTTGTAGACTACTTCACGAAGTGGGTTGAGGCCGAGGCCTTGACCGGCATAAAAGGGAGGGCGGTGATTGGGTTCTACTGGAAAAACATGATTCGTTGTTTCCGGATCCCTCAAACCATCATAACTGACGATGGAACCCAGCTCGTTAGTGACCCATTCAAAATCTCGTGCAAGGAATACAAAATTCTCCAAAAGGTCACTAGTTTGTACCACCCCCAGGCCAATGGGCAGGTGGAAGTTACAAAATGAACCATAGTCAATGGTATTAGGATGAGGCTCGAAAGGGCTGGAGGAAGTTGAATCAACGAATTGCCCAGTGTGCTTTGGTCTTATCGAATGACAGAATTCTCTTCCATGAGTGAAACTCTATATAGCATGGTCTACGGTTCAGAATCAGTAATCCCCATTAAGATAAAGCTTCCTACCTTTCAAAGGTTTTCCATAAGTAACGAAAACCACGAGGTTAATGACGAGCAGCGCTAACTGGACCTAGACCTTCTTGAAGGAAAAAGAGAAAGGGCATTCCTTCACAAAGCTAAGTTAAAGGAAAAAATCAAACGGAATCACGATCGGAGGGTTCGAAAAATCTAGTTCTCCTCAGAAGACCTCGTAACGAAGGGGAATGAAAAAAGACAGAGATGTTGGAAAAAAGGAAGTGGGAGGAAAGAAAAAAGAGAGAGGGAGGTTGGAGAAAACAAAGGAAAACATGGGAGGCGGGAGGAGAAAATGAAGAAAAAAGATAAGAGGGGATAATAGGCCAAACATCAGCCCACTAAAGGCGGTTTTAACTGTAGAACTACCTTTAAAATAAATAAAAAGTGACTTGGGATAGCACTTCCGAGTTCGGAAGTGCTTCCTGTCCTTAATTAAAGGAGGTTATACAAGTAGAACCACCTTTAATCGATTGCCATTAAAGCTGGTTCCACCTTTAACTGATTTTGAACTGTCTTTAAAATGGAAAATGTGACCTAAGAGGGAGTTCCGAACTCGGAACCTCTTTCGGCTCCTCATTAAAGGAGGCTTCTCAAGAACTCCCTTTGATCACTGTCTTTAATAAAAGGATATATGCTAGTGCATGTCAGATTGAAAGTGGTTTATGATGCCTGGATCGGAGACAAAAACTTTAATAATCCCTGTCATCAATACTATTCTATCTATGTCATAATGAACCTCTATCATAATCCGCTAAATGTCTCATACTTTTGCGTACGACACTCTTTGCATTGGAGATACTCTTAAGGTTGTGAGTCACTTAGTATGATGTGGCTAGAGAGACTTACCTAATTGAAACTCGCATTGGAGATGCTCTAACTGAGGTGAGGCCGCCAGTCTGCCTAATCAACATATTTACCGAAAATAAATCAATTTCGTAGTATTTATTCATATTTAACAATTCTAATTTCAAATAATCTTTGTTTTGTTGGGTAAATATTCATATGGTAAATTAATTCAACTATATTTTATTATTTCACGTATTTATTATGTTATATTATATTTTTATAAAATAAAATTATAAATTTTTGAAATTTTGAACACTCTCACAATTATTAAAATATAAAGAATTAAAGATAAATTTTTTAAAGTATACATATTTTTAATATGTAAATTATTGGGAAAATTTCATGCATTATTTTTCAATTTGTTATTTTTATAGTTAAAAATAAAATTTGCAAATTCTATCATCAAATTTAAGTTTAATTCAAAGTAGATGAAAAATGCTATAATATTATAATGATAA
The DNA here is from genome assembly GCA_032355605.1 of Rubia tinctorum. Classification (NCBI taxonomy): domain Eukaryota; kingdom Viridiplantae; phylum Streptophyta; class Magnoliopsida; order Gentianales; family Rubiaceae; genus Rubia; species Rubia tinctorum. The sequence goes on from JAULKM010131162.1 coordinate 11,870, forward strand.
TCAAAAGTTTAAAATATTTTGACACGTCACATTGAATTTTCATTTAAGATACTTGCATTGGAGATCAAAACTTTAACAATCCCGTCAATCACAATGAAACTTTGAAATAATCCTAAAAGTGACTCCTATTTTTGTGGGTGACGCTCTTAGCATTTGAGAAGCTCGAAAATCACCGTCAATCAACATACTTCATATCAAACTTCTAATCAAAATTTGCCACATGACACTTTAAAAGAAGGTTGACCTCCTAACCGTTGGAGATGCTCTAAGACCATCTCCAACTTAGATGTTAGTTTCAAAAAGGTTGATATACACGTGAGATTGATAGACCCCCAAGCTAAATTTTGTCTCCAATCCAAGAGTCAATTAGAGGGGGTTCAATCTAATGTGGATGACAAGTGTACTGAAAGCTTTAATTAGACCCTATGTTCCCTGAAGGTGAGCATCTCCAATGCAAGTCTCTCTTTGAAAAACATTAAAAGACACGTAGGATTGATGCTCTGAAAATTTAAAATCCATCTCCAATGCAAGAGTCAGTTTAGAGGGTCAATCTGACGTGGATGACACGTGGACGGAGTGCCTCAACTAGACCTTCTGTATTCAGACGCTCATATTGAAGCATTCAGTTTGTCAAATTACAAAATTTAGTATTTAGAATTTTAATTATTTAACTATTCCAAATTTAAATGTAATATTTGGCTACCAATTTGAATGTACTATTTAAATTGACAATATAAACAAAATTTATTTATTTAATTATATTATAGTGATTTAAAATATTAAAATCTATATTTTATTATTATTATCTAAAAATAAATAATATTATAAAAACATAAAAGTAAAATTCAATTTACATTAAATTTAATTAGTGAGAATTATTATTTATTAATTTTAGTTCAGTGTATATTTAATATTTTAGCATTATTTATTTATGAAAAGTGATAGTTAAATTGTTAGTGAAATTAGAGTTTCTAATTATTAAATATGAATTTTATTTAAAATAAATAAAAATAAATATATTATATAGAATAATATTGCTAGAAAATAATTTCTTTTATAATAAAGTGATGTTAACTAACGCTCTTGCATTGGAGTGAAAATATTTTAAAAACTTCTCAATCAAGGCTCTCATATCCACTTCATATTGATGCCTAATAAAATGTTGACAAATGTCTCCCACTTTTACTCATGACTCCCTTTAGCATTGAAGATGCTATTAGCATTGAAAATGCTCTTTAGGCATTCACCTTGCCAACTGTTAGACCTTGACTCACGGCCTAAACTCTTGTTCTAATTTAACCAACGATTCGTGAGGGAACGAGGTTTTACACGTTGTAAGCACTCAAAGAACACACAAGTTTACGGAGCCCGACTCCAACCTTTATCTTTATTGATCAAAGGAAACGTTCTTCGGTTGGCAAAACACACCCCCAGAGCCTGGATGGTCTTTGCTCTAACCGGGAGTATTTATAGGCAAATATACACTTGACGGTTAACACCCTTAACCGTCCAAAGGGAAGCAACTCCTCAAGTAGTTCCTACTAACTACCCGTCGGTTATATCTAACCATGAGTAACTCCGAGTTTCTAAGGCCAACTATCTTTCTTTCAAGCGTCAGCTTCCTTCAAGGCTTCATCTGAAACAATGCGTCTCTTGGCCTTTAGGTTTTTAACCAACCTGAGTAACCGTCCATCTATCCTCGAACTGTTGCATCACTTGGGACTTGGAACTCAAACCTTGCAGCTGAGCCATCCTTGGATCAACCCGCCTTCCTTAGCTTATCCCTCACCTTATCCGTAGGTAACTCGTGCCGTTTCAAGCCTTTCCCGTCCTTTGCCTTTCTTCTCCCAACCGATAGGTCAAGGTCACCATCTAAGCCTTGCCTGAAAACACTTGGTCCCAGACCAAGGTTCAACCAACCAGCTCCCACAAAGTAGGCATCTTTACACCCTTGTCCGAACTATAGCTCAAGAAAATTAGTTCGGTAAGCCGTGGAAAATTAAGGGTGTAACAGTTGTCCAGAGACCCGGCCTTATTTTTTATCTAAACTGAACTAAAATTTAACGCAATGAAAATTGAGAGTAATCAATTAAATACAGATAAGTAAAATTTCACACATTGTAATTATTGTTGAGCGTTTTTTCGAACACTTATAAGTTATGTTTTTAAAAAAAAAAGCTAAATTAGATAAATCTAAAGTATACTAAATTAAATTGAAAAACAATACATATAAATTAAAAAGAACTAGCGAAAATGGTTGTTAAGGGTACTATGTGTGCTTTCATTAACCAAGTGGAAATTGGGAAACGTTTAAAGCACTATGACTATCATTTTTTATAATTATTTATCAGTTACAAATTAAGAACGTACAATTTACGGGGAAAAAAACTTTAGATCGATTAACCGTTGAATGGGTCATGATAATTATGATTAATAGGATGATTGGATATTTATTTCATTTATTGCAATGATGTATCTATAATTTAAAAATCTTTTAAAATGAAATTCAATACATAAATAATTATAATGCAACCTTAAAAATTATTAAAACAAAAATTTTATAATTGATTTAGCTGTTAGTCGGTCTCACATGAGACCTTCTCTCCCATTTATTAACTATTCAGACATCATAATGTGAAAACGTATAACGTTCCCATTATAAAATTAGAATTAAAAAATGACCCGATGAAAAGCCGGGGAAGGGGGATTAACTAGGTCATTATTTAACGAAAAACATTATTCTCGTGACTTTGAACTCTTTACGGGTCTACCATACACTTCGCTGGGGTTTTAGTTTTACCAACCTCATTTATCTCTAATGTTTCTTTATGCTAATCAACATCACACTGCTTATTGCAAACTTTACCTTTTACTTACCAGTTTCACACTTTGAAATTGGGCTACTTTCAATCATGCATGCACCGTGCATGGATGTCTTCGGAAAAAAAGAATTGATTTTCCGCTAGCTCCACTTTTGTAAAATGTATTCATGTGCCCACGGATATTTGGTGGTTTTCATTATCATTAATTTTTAATTAATCATTCAAAAATGTTGAAGAAAATACTCGACAACAACTATTACAATGAATAAAATTGACATCCAACATAACTAACTTCTAGTAATAATAACCAACATATTGCAATACTATCAAATTACATGTCAGCTAAATTGATCGTCTGTATTATTACATGTTAAAAATTCAATAAAAACTATAATATCACCCTCGGAGATATTAACTCGCTTCTCATGAAAATATGGTTACTTCACTTACTTGGCAAAGAGGAATGTATCACGCATCAACAGTGGCGGAGCTAGCCCTGGGCAAACCAGGGCAGCTGCCCCACCTTTTTATTTTTTAAATTTTTTTAAAACTTGGTCAACGGAAGATTTTGACTATTGCTCCACCATATTTTCATCTTTATTATTCAATTTTTCCAATTTTAATGATTGTTTAATTACCTATCTTGGAAAAGATTTGTTCTTGAATGTTGTCGTTTGTGATTTTGTTGCTAAATTTCAAATTATGAAAACTCGACATGAGCACGTTTATTAAATTAGTTGCATGACATTATTTTCATTAATTGTATTATTATTATTTTTAATATTAAATAATGCTCCACCGAAATAAATTCCTGTATCCGTCCCTGTGCATCAATATCACTGCACCAAATATGGATCTTCTACGGTTGTAACACTACTTGATCTAAGTATGATCTGTGTTGTTCAAATTGTAATACCTTGAAAAACACAGTGCAACATTAAGGGGCTATTGGGACACAAAAAAGCATCCTAATATGGACTTATCGAAACACTTCCTAGAAAAGGAAGCTTATAAAAAGTGTCTTACAAATGCCCAGTTATCGCGATACCAATAGATAGAATATGTATCGGGTCTCTTTTCCAATAGATAGAATATGTATCGGGTCTCTTTTTGAAACAATTCATTTGATAGGATATTGGGAAACTTAAAATGTGACTCTATTTATAATATATTAGGACACTTTAATATCAACCTTTTTTATATCAATATCAATATCTTGTAATTTTTATATTATTATATTTTTTATTATGATTAATTTTATTTACTGCTTTGTATTTTCTATTTTAAATTCAATTTCTTTCGTTCACCATAATTTTAATTATATCAATTGTTATATCAATATTAAGAGGCAATCTACAAAGATGTGACCTGCAGTGGATTAACAAGAAGAACTGTAATCCGCCTAGTGTAAGACTGTCTCATGGTGAAACTAAGGGTAAACAAAAAATACTTTAAAATATATATATGTATAATATAATAATTCAAATTTGGAGTTCAAAACATAAATATTTATTTTTTGAGGTTTTTTCGAAATGGTGCTAAAACTCAAGGACTCATATGAAATTTCACAAACATATAAAAAAAACCCTCTTCACCATCATCGGCACCCTCAATGATTTTGCCATCACCGTCGACTGCCTTCGCAACGCTGCCATTTTCTGGCCATCCTCAATGAATCTGTCATAGTCAGAGGCGGAGGCAGTGTACTGACGTTTTTTTACAGCTTATGTTTTGAAAATATTTAGAGTTTTGCCCCACTACTTTTTTTTTCCAGAAAACTACATAAAACACCCACAAAATTTGTAAATTTTACAAATAAATCCATACCTCTTTTTCTCGTTGACCCCCAAATCAAAAAAATCCCCAAATTCGTCGCAGCCCTTGCCCTCATCATCGTCCCCTTCTGAGTCTGAAACCCTTCAGCCTAAATCACAATCGGCCAAAATCCAAATCGCACGGCCACGCCAGTCAAACCCCACGCTGGCGGCCGACCAATCGCCTAAATCCCACCCCGGCTCTCCCTCCTTCCCGCGGTGACAGTGTCCGCGATCCGCCTCTGACTCTCGAATCGTTCCAGCGGGCAGTGGCTCTTGTATTATTCCGGCGGCGGCTACTCCAAGCAGACTGAGACTGCCTCTGCCAGCACCCTGCGGCTGCTTTGAGCCTGCGACTTCTCACTTATGCGTCTGCCCAGGTTTTCTTTCTGATGCGAATTGCGATTCGTTCCTTTTTCTCAATTAATCAGTTATTTTTTATATATAGATATTATTTATATGGTTTTGGAATATAGTTAGAAACTTAGTATAATTAGGATTGATTTAACTAATTAGTTTTGGATTTGGTTACTTTTTCTCTAGTTAATTAGTTATATATAGATATTATTTATGTTGTTTCGGAATAGTTAGAAACTTAGAATAATTAGGATCAGTTTAATTGGATTTATTTGATTTTGTGATTTGTGAACATTAGATGATATTTGATAATTGATAGAAAGTATTTAGTATAACTTCTATAAATTGATAGTTTTGCTATATTTAGATAATTTTTTATTTTGTGTTGGAGATTATTTTCAATCTTGTGTTGGAGATTTTAAATTTGTTATTATTAGAATGTATACTGGTTATAACAAATATACTCATAATTTCAGAATGAAGAGAAAACAAGGAAGCATTTCAAAAAAAAATTCTCCAAAGTCTCAAGTGATGATGGTGGAGGTAGTTCTAACCGGAATCCCCCTTTAGAGGAATTAAGTCAACGAAATTCTTCTCCAACAAATGTCGTATTTTCACCACAAGAAGCCTCACATTCTACACCAAAAGAAGATGAGGTTACTTCAAACATTGATGGGAGAGTTACCGAGGAAGATATCTCAAATCTTTTTCAAGACCCGGGTAAAAGGAAAGAGATGAGTAAATATCACCCGGATGATAGAGAGCTTGTTAGGAGGGCATATATTGGAAGCCCTCTTTGTCAGCCTTTCAATCATGCATTCCCTCAAAGATTAGTAGGGAAGAGTAATCGGAGATTCAACCCTAGCTATCTTGAGAAGCATAAGAGTTGGCTTGAGTATAGTATTGAAAAAGATGCGGCTTTCTGCTTTCCTTGCTATTTGTTTATTAATGAAGTTAATGATGCCGATGTTCTTGCTAGGGCTTTTGCTTATGGTGGTTTTAGGAGTTGGAACAAAACAGAGGCATATGAGAGGCATGTTGGTAAACTTGGGAGTACTCACAATAATGCTGTGAAAAAGCTTGAAGATTTCAAAAATAAGAAGGGTTCTCTTCCCACTTGTTTGGATAGGCAATCTGAGGAAAGTAAAACCCAAGATAGGATTAGATTGGAAGCTACTATTAAATGCTTGGAATTTCTTCTCCTACGAGGGTTGCCTACTCGGGGTCATGATGAGAGCCCATCTTCATCGAATAGAGGTCATTTTTTGGATCTATTGAAATTTCATGCCACTGATAGACCTGAGGTTGCTGCAGTAGTTCTAGAAAATGCTCCAGGAAATTGCCAGTGGACATCTCCTGATATTCAAAAAGAGATCATTCATGCTTGTGCTAAAGCAACTACGAAGGCAATTATTGAAGAAATTGGTGATGGTTTTTTTCCATTCTTGCTGATGAGTCTGCAGATGTAGTTGATAAAGAACAGATGGCTCTTTGTTTGAGATACATCAATAAAAATGGTGAAGTGATGGAGCATTTTTTTGGCATTGTACATGTCCCTAATACCACTTCTTTGACTCTGAAGGAAGCAATCAAGGGGTTGCTTATGATAGAATCTCTACCTCTTTCTAAAGTTAGAGGTCAAGGTTACGATGGTGCTAGTAATATGCAAGGCTCGATTAAGGGTCTTCAAAGGTTGATTAGGAATGAGTCTCCATCGGCATATCATGTTCATTGTTTTGCTCATCAACTTCAGCTAACCCTTGTGAGTGTTGCAAAACACAATGATGATGCCCATTGGTTGTTTGATGATGTGCTTCCCCCTTTGATTACTTTTATTGGTGGCTCACCAAAGCGACAAGAATTTCTCCGGCAAAGGCAAAAAATGCATGTCGTAAATGCATTATCCACTGGCGAGCTTGAATCCGGTAGTGGCTTAAATCAAGAGTTGAGATTGGTTAGGGCGGGTGACACTCGATGGGGATCTCACTTTAGAACCATTAAGAATGTACTTGCATTGTATCGCCCTATTATTGATTCTCTTGATGAAATTGCCGATGATTCCCATGACACGAGTGAGAGGAGTAAAGTTCTTGGAATCACAACCATGATGATGTGTTTTGATTTTGTTTTCGTGGCACACTTGATGGCTTCTATCTTTGGGGCTACGGATGAGTTGAATATGGCCTTACAAAAGAGGGATCAAGACATTGTTAATGCTATGTTTATGGTTGACTCAACTAAGAGGAATTTGCAAAGGATGAGAGATAATGGATGGGATTCCCTCTTGAAGAAAGTCACATTATTCATGGTTAAGCAAGAACTTGAGATCCCTAATATGGAAGACTTGTATGCCAACCGAGGAAGGAGGTTCTTTCGTGGCCAAGCAAGAGTCACAAATCTTCATCATTTTCAAGTTGAAGTTTTCAACATGGTGATTGATAGACAATTGTCCCAGCTTGAAGACCGATTCACCAAAGAAAGTAAGGATTTACTTACTTGTATGGCATGTTTTAATCCTAGAAATCGGTTTTCATCTTTTGACGTTTCAAAGTTGGTCCAACTTGCCGGGTTTTATCCTAAT
>JAULKM010131169.1:0-19443 GCA_032355605.1 Rubia tinctorum
AACTTACCAAGAAACATGAATGTGGTAAGCAAAAAAACTGAATTGCAATGAGTTGTACTAAAAAGAAATAAAATCTTCCAATGTTTTCCATAAAATCATTTTATGGAACCAAAAGATCCGATACTAGGTTCATGTGAGTTTGCTCAAAGAATGCACGTTATGTTATGCCTAATTATGCTCAAATAATGCAGTTCAATATACATTCACCATTTCCGCCCTAAATTAGCAAAAACATTTCTTAAATTTAATAAAATAGAAATAATGGTTTTATTATTAAATAGAATATTTAAAATTATTTACTAGTAATATCATTTAATATTTCACCCAAATACTATTTGCTAAGAAAATTTTCAAATGGAAATTATTATTCTTTGCATAATAAAAATGAAATAATTCATACAATGAAACGTTAAAATACCACAGTATTACTTCCAATTGAACATAACTACCATTTCGAAAGTTTACTCTTATTGCTATAGATATAGGTAGCACAAAATTAGCACATTATAGTGAGATAGAAGGCATTTTAAAAAAGGTGTTAAACCAATACCCTAACCAAAGTCTCTAAAGACAAGAGTGTTGTTGGATATCTTCTTGGTTAGCTCTGTCGGGGTAAGAAAGCGTGTAGTTCCTCTTGTTTTACAGCCGGTGGGTTCATCCAATGATGCTCCATCGGTGTTTCAAGTGAAACAGGATGCTGCATTTCATTCCAAAGGCAAACACAAAGATGTCGTTGCTGCAGAGCCATTAGCCATGTTGCCACGTGTTTTATCGACGTCATCAAGCCTTTTTCAAGTTCTATGAACTTAACAGGTATCTGTGCAAGTGAAAATTCAAGGCAAAAAAACTTTCCCTATATAAAATGGTCTAACGACGAACGATCTTATCTGATATCTCACTGTAGCTGTTCTTGGCCGTAAGGCAGTATTGAAACAAACCATGGTCTTCCAAGGATCATATCAATCTTCTTGATCTTCTGGTTTAACATCAACACAAAGTTAGACCTAGAAGGTAATATTGTCCCGCAATTTGGGCCAAATTTTAGGATGCCCCCTCTTATGCTTCAATGGAAAAATCTAAGAAAAATTTACAATCTCAAGTTGTTATACGAGAGAGTTAGTTTTTAACTAAGGGGAAGGAGAAAACAACAAAACCTTGAACAATAATTACTATTTGATATAATTTTGTTTTTTAAATAATGTTTCTCAATATTGTTTACATTTCAAAATAATTAACCGCTATTAATTAATGGGCCATCCTTTAAGTATTTTATTAAAATTTATAAACTTACAAAGAAATAGGAATGTGGAAATAAAAAAACCAAATTGCAATGAGTTGTATTAAAAAGAAATAAAATCTTGCAATGTTTTCCATAAAATCATTTTATGGAACCAAAAGTTCTGATCCCCGGTTCATGTGAGTTCGCTCAAAGAATGCATGTTATATTATGACTAATTATGCTCAAACAATGCACTTCAATATACATTCACCACTTCCGCCCAAAATTACCCATTTATTCAAATTAATAAAATAGAAATACTGGTTTTATTATTAAATAGAATATTTAAAATTATTTACTAGTAATGTCATTGAATACTTCACCCATAAGAAAATTTTCAGATGGAAATTATTAATCTTTGCATAATATAAATGAAATAATTCATACAATGAAACGTTAAAATACCACAGTATGACTTCCAATTGAACATAAGTACCATTTCGAAAGTTTTCTATTATTGCTATAGATATAGGTAGAACAATATTAGCACAATATAGTGAGGCAGAAGACATTTTTAAAAAAGTGTTAAAACAATTTCCTAACCAAATCCTCTAAAGACAAGAGTGTTGTTGGATATCCTCTTGGTTTGTTCTGTCTGGGTAAGACAACATGTAGTTCCTATTGTTCTGCAGCCGTCGGGTCCATCCAATGGTGCTCCATCGGTGTTTCAAGTGAAATAGGATGCTGCATCGCATTCCAAAGGCAAACATAAAGATGTCGTTGCTGCAGAGCCATTAGCCATGTTGCCACATGTTTTATCAACGTCATCAAGCCTTTTTCAAGTTCTATGAACATAACAGGTATCCGTGCAAGTGAAAGTTTAAGGCAAAAAAAAACTTTCCCTAGATAAAATTGCCCAACGACGAACGATCTTATCTCATTTCTCACTGTAGCTGTTCTTGGCTGTGAGGCAGTATTGAAACCAACCATGGTCTCCCAAGGATTATATCAATCTTCTTGATCTTCAGGTTTAACGTCAACACAAAGTTAGACCTAGAAGATGGCATTTTCCCACAACTCGTGGCAAATTTTAGGATGCCCCCTCTTTTGCTTCAATGGAAAACTCTAAGAAAAATTTACAATCTCAAGTTGTTATACGGGAGAGTTAGTTTTTCACTAGGGGGAAGTAGAAAACAACAAAACCTTGAACAATAATTACTATTATTTGATATAATTTGTTTTTTTAAAGAATGTTTCTTAATATTGTTTACATTTCCAAATAATTAACCGTTATTAATTAATGGGCCCTCTAATAAGTATATTATTAAAATTTATAAACTTACCAAGAAAAGGGAATGTGGTAATAAAAAAAACCTAACAGCAATGAGTTGTATTAAAAAGAAATAAAATCTTAAAATGTTTTCCATAAAATCGTTTTATGGAACCAAAAGTTCCGATACCAGGTTCATGTGTGTTCGCTAAGAAATTTTTTAGATGGAAATTATTATTCTTTGCATAATAAAAATGAAATAATACATACAATGAAACGTTAAAATACCCTAGTATGACTTCCAATTGAACATAAGTACCATTTCAAAAGTTTACTATTATTGCTTTAGATATAGGTAGCACACAATTTGAACAATAAAGTTATCTAGAAGGCATTTTTTTAAAATATTTTAAACCAATGGCCCAACCCAAGCCTCTAAAGACAAGAGTGTTGTTATATATCCTCTTGGTTAGTTCGGTCAGGGTAAGACATCTTGTAGTTCCTATTGTTCTGTAGCCGTTGGGTCCATCATATGGTGCCCTGTCGGTGTTTCAAGTGAAACAGGATGCTGCATCGCATTCCAAAGGCAAACACAAAGATGTCGTTCCGGCAGAGCCATTAGCCATGTTGTCACATGTTTTATCGACGTCATCAAGCCTTTTCATGTTTTGTGAAATTAACCGGTATCCATGCAAGTGCAAGTTCAAGGCAAAAAAACTCCCCCTAGATGAAATTGTCCAACGATAGCCGATCTTATCCGATATCTCACTGCAGCTGTTCTTCGTCGTGAGGCATGTTGAAACCAACCATGGTCTCCCAAGGATCATATCAATCTTCTTGATCTTCGGGTTGAACATCAACACAAAGTTAGACCTAGAAGGTTACATTTTCCAGCAATTTGTGCCAAATTTTAGGATGCCCCCTCTTATGCTTCAATGTAAAACTCTAAGAAAAATTTACAATCTCAAGTTGTTATATAAGAGAGTTAGTTTTTCACTAGGGGGAGGAGAAAACAACAAAACCTTGAACAATAATTACTATTTGATATAATTTTGTTTTGTAAAGAATGTTTCTCAATATTGTTTACATTTCCAAATAATTAACCAATATTAATTAGTGGGCCCTCCTTTAAGTATTTTATTAAAATTTATAAACTAACCAAGAAACAGGAATTTGGTTATAAAAAAAAACCTAATTGCAATGGGGTGTATTAAAAAGAAATAAAATCTTAAAATGTTTTCCATAAAATCGTTTACGGAACCAAAAGTTCCGATACCAGGTTCATGTGAGTTTGCTCAAAGAATGCACGTTATGTTATGCCTAATTATGCTCAAACAATGCACTTCAACATGCATTCACCATTTCCACCCAAAATTACCAACTTTTTTAAAATTAATAAAAAATAAATAATGGTTTTATTCTTAAATGGAATATTTAAAATTATTTACTAGTAATATCATTGAATATTTCACCCAAATTCTATTTTCTATGAAATTTTACAGATGGAAATTATTATTCTTTGCATAATATAAATGAAATAATTCATACAGTGAAATGTTAAAATACCACAGTATGACTTCCAATTGAACATAAGTACCATTTCGAAGGTTTACTCTTATTGCTATAGATATAGGTAGCACACAATTAGCACATTATAGTGGGCTAGAAGGCATTTTTAAAAAAGTGTTAAACCAAAGCCCCAACCCAAGCCTCTAAAGACAAGAGTGTTGTTAATCCTCTTGGTTAGTTCTGTCAGGGTAAGACAGCATGTAGTTCATGTTGTTCTGCAACCGTTGGGTCTATCCAATGGTGCTCCATCGGTGTTTCAAGTGAAACCGGATGTTGCATCGCATTCCAAAGGCAAACACAAAGATGTCGTTTTTGCAGAGCCATTAGCCATGTTTCCACATATTTTATGGACGTCATCAAGAATTTTTTCAAGTTCTATGAACTTAACCAGTATCCGTGCCAGTGCAAGTTCAAGGCAAAAAAACTTTCCCAGATGAAATGGTCCAACGACGAACGGTCTTATCAGATATCTCACTATAGCTGTTCTTGGCCGTGAGGCAATGTTGAAACCAACTGTGGTCTCCCAAGTATCATATCAATCTTCTTGATCTTCAAGTTTGACATCAACACAAAGTTAGATCTAGAAGGTAACATTTTCCCGCAATTCGTGCCAAATTTTAGGATGCCCCCTCTTATGCTTCAATGGAAAACTCTAAGAGAAATTTAGTTAGTTCATGTTGTTCTGTAGCCTTTGGGTCCATCCAATTGCGGTCCATCGGTGTGTCAAGTGAAACAGGATGCTGTATCTCATTCCAAAGGCAAACACAAAGATGTCATTGCTGCAGAGCCATTAGCCATGTTGCCACATGTTTTATCGACGTCAGCAATCCTTTTTCAAGTTTTATGAACTTGACCGGTATCCGTGCAAGTGCAAGTTCAATGCAAAAAATCTTTCCCCAGATGAAATGGTCATACGACGAATGATCTTATCTGATATCTCACTGTAGGTTTTCTTTACCATGAGGCGGTATTGAAACCAAACATGTTCTCCCAAGGATCATATCAATCTTCTTGATCTTCAGGTTTAACATCAACACAAAGTTACACCTAGAAGGTAATATTTTCCAGCAGTTCGTACCAAATTTTAGGAAGCCCCCTCTTATGCTTCAACTTAAAACTCTAAGAGAAATTTACAATCTCAAGTTATTGTACAAGATAGTTAGTTTTTCACTAGGGGGAATGAGAAAACAACAAAACCTTGAACAATAAGTACTAATTGATATAATTTTGTTTTGTAAAGAATGTTTCTCAATATTGTTTACATTTATAAATAATTGACCGCTAATAATTAATGGCCCCCCTTTAAGTATCTTATTAAAATTTATAAACTTACTAAGAAACAGGAATGTGGTAATAAAAAAACCTAATTGCAATGAGTTGTGTTCAAAAGAAACAAAAATCTTGCAATGTTTTCCATAAAATTGTTTTATGGAACCAAAAGTTCCGATACCAGGTTCATGTGAGTTCGCTGAAAGAATGCACGTTATGTTATGCCTAATTATGCTCAAACAATGCACTTCAATATACATTCATCATTTCTTCCCTAAATTACCAATGTTTTTGAAATTAATAAAATAGAAATAATGGTTTTATTTTTAAATAGAATATTTAAAATTATTTACTAGTAATATCTTTGATTATTTCACCCAAAGACTATTTGCTAAGAAATTTTTCAGATGGAAATTATTATTCTTTGCCTAATATAAATGAAATTATACATACAATGAAATGTTAAAATACAACATTATGACTTCCAATTTAACATAAGAAATTTTTTGAAAGTTTACTCCTATTGCTATAGACATATGTAGCACATAATTAGCACATTATAGTGAGCTAGAAGGCTTTTTTTTAAAACTGTTAAACCAATGCCCCAACCCAAGCCTCCAAAGACAAGAGTGTTGTTGGATATCCTCTTGGTTAGTTGTGTCAGGGTAAGACATCATGTAGTTCCTGTTGTTCTGCAGCCGTTGGGTCTATCCAATGGCACTCCATCGATGTTTCAAGTGGTACAGGATGCTGCATCGCATTCCAAAGGAAAACATAAAGATATCGTTGATATAGAGTCATTAGCCATGTTGCAACATGTTTCATCGACGTCATCAAGCCTTTTTCAAGTTCTATGAACTTAACTGGTATCCTTACAAGTGCAATTTCAAGGAAAAAAACTTCTCCTAGATGAAATGGCCCAACAACGAACGATCTTATCTAATATCTCACTGTTGCTGTTCTTGGCCGTGAGGCAGTATTGAAACCCACCATGGTCACCCAAGGATCATATAAATCTTCTAGATCTTCGAGTTGAAAATCAACATAAAGTTTGACCTATAAGGTAATATTTTCCAGGAATTAGTGCCAAATTTTAGGATGCCCCCTCTTATGCTTCAACGGAAAACTATACGAGAAATTTACATCTCAAGTTGTTATTCCAAAGAGTTAGTTTTTATCTAGGGGGAAGGCGAAAACAATGAAAACTTGAACAATAATTACTATTTGATATAATTTTGTTTTGTAAAGAATGGTTCTCGATATTAATTACAATTCCAAATAATTAACCGCTAATAATTATTAGGCCCTCATATAAGTATTTTATTAAAATTTATAAATCTACCAAGAAACAGGAAGGAATGTGATAATAAAAATTACTTAATTGCACTGAGTTATGTTAAAAAGAAATAAAACCGTTCAATTGTTTCCATGAAATCGTTTTATCTGATAAAATGCAAAGCTTACCCATTTGGTAATCCAAGTTTCAAATTTCCTTGCCTAAATATTAATTGCATGTTATCAGAAATTTGTTTTTTATTATTTAACTTTTCTCTCATAAAAATAAACACATACTTAGATTTTAAAGTTCGACATTTATTCCTTATGTATTAGTCTTGTTTTTAGAAAAGGCAATTTTGGGCGTTATAGGTTCATGTATATTTAAGTGTATGTTTTGGGCATTTCTTAAGATTAAGATAATGTGCGGGGATTGATTGAGAAGTATTCGGGATTGTTTAATCTAGTGGATGTGTTTATCAACGTTCTTATTCAGGTTCCGTGTCAAGTGATAAGAAACTTGTTGGTGTATACGGAAAATTAGTGTGAATGTTATAGGATTACTAAGATTGCCTTGTTAATGAGATAACTACAAATTTTGGTTCGAATACATTGATGTCAATATATGTCTGGGGTACGGAAACCTCAGTTTTCCCATTGTGGGAATTAAACAATCCTAACACAAAAGTCACATGCATTAACGAATTTAAGGATCGGGCTAGCGACGTCATTGAAGCAGGCAACGAAAGGAGAAAAAAACTATGCTCAACCACCCCTAACACAAAATATGAAAGGAGAAAGCCAGTGAATCATTAATGGCATTTTTTTTGAAAATAGAAGAATTGTCAGAAACATGATAAAGGAAAAATCAATGAGGTCTTGTTTATTGCAATTGGGAAGAAACTCTAAATTTTAGCCATAATATTAAATTACCAATAACTCATATTTGTTCTCACATACAAGAATATTCTTACATACATGTGTAATCTCATCTTAACCCTCATATATATATATGTGTGTGTGTAGTCCGGTTTAGGTAATTATGCTTGCAAAAGATTAAATATGATGTATCCATGCATGTTGGCAAACTGAAACCCTCATATATATTAGCTCGGGAGAAAGTCTATCGAGGTAATGCATTCAGATGATATTTAAATATAAACCCCACAATGTTTTTGTCTAATACTATTGAAGGTTGAGTGTATGTTGGAACCAAATTTTCCATTACCGGGTTCATGTGAGTTCGCTCAAAGAATGCACGCTATGCTATGTCTAATTATGCTCAAACAATGCACTTCAATATACATTCACCATTTCCGCCAAAAATTACCAATTTATTTTCAATTTTATAAAATAGGAATAATTATTTGCTTAATATATAGAATATTTAAAATTATTTACTAGTAATATTTTTGAAAATTTCACCCAAATACTATTTTAAATGATATTGTTCAGTTGGAAACTATTATTTTTTATATAACATAAATGAAACAATACATTCAATGAAGCGTTAAAATACCATAGTATGACTTCCGATTGAACATAAGTACCATTTCAAAAGCTTAACCACATTGCAAGAGATATAGGTAGCACACAATTAGTACATTATAGTTAACTGGAAGGAAATTTTTAAAAAGTGTTAAACCAATGCCCTAACCCAAGCCTCCAAAGACAAGAGTGTTATTGGATATTCTCTTGTTTAGTTCTATCAGGGATAGACAACATGTAGTTCATGTTGTTCTGCAGCCGTTGGGTTTATCCAATGGCGCTCTATCGGTGTTTCAAGTGAAACAGGATGCTTCATCGCGTTCCAAAGGAAAACACAAAGATGTCGTGGCCGCAGAGCCTTTAGCCATGTTCCCACATACTTTATCGACGTCATCGAGGATTTTTCTAGTTCTGTGAACATAACCGGTGTCCATGCAAGTTCAAGTTCAAGGCAACAAGACTTTCCCTAGATGAAATGGTCCAACATCGAACGTTTTATCTGATATCTCACTGTAGCTGTTCTTGGTCGTGAGCTAGTATTGAAATAAAACATGGTCTCCCAAGGATCATATCAATCTTCTTGATCTTCACTTTGAACATCAATACAAAGTTAGACCTAGAAGGTAATATTTTCCAGCAATTTGGGCCAAATTTTAGGATGCCCTCTCTAATGCTTTAATGGAAAATTGTAAGAAAAATTTACAATCTCAAGTTGTTGTACACGAGGGTTAGTTTTTTACTAGGGGAAATGAGAAAACAACGAAACCTTGAACAGTAATTACTATTTGATATAATTTTGTTTTGTAAAGAATGTTTCTCAATATTGTTCACATTTCCAAATAACTAACCGCTCTTAATTAACGAGCCCTCCTTTAATTATTATATTAAATATTTGTAAACTTACCACGAAACAAGAATGTTATAATCAAAAAACTTAATTGCACTGAGTTTTGTTAAAAAGAAATAAAATCGTGCAATATTTTTCATAACATTGTTTTAACTGACAAAATGCAAAGCTTACCCATTTGGAAATCCAAGTTTCAAATTTCTTTGCCCAAATATTAATTGTAGGTTATCAGACATTTATTTATTATTAGTCAACCTTACTCTCATAATAATAAACACTTGCGTATATTTTAAAGTTAAACATTTATTCCTCAAGCACTAATCGTATTTTTAGATAAGTTAATTTTGGGCATAATAGGTTCATGTATATTTAATTGTATTTTTGGAGCATTTCTTCAGAATAAAATAATGTGGGAGGATTGATTGAGAAGTATTCGCGATTGTTTAATCTAGTTGATGTGTTTGTCAACGTTCTGATTAGGGTTCCTTGTCAAGTGTTGAGAAACTTATTGGTGTAGATGGAAAATTAGTGTTGAGAGTTATAGGATTACTAAGATTGCCTTGTTAATGAGATAACTACAAATTTGTTTCAAAGACATTGATGTCTATAAATGTCTGGGTATGGAAACTGCAATTTTTCAATCATTTTCAGAAAATGAAGATGACGAGTCTCTCCCAATCTTGGAACCAAAAAATCCCAACACAAAAGTCACGTGCGTTACCTCCGCTAAATTTAATAATGGGTCTAGCGACGTCGTTGAAGCGGGCGACGAAAGGAGAAATAACTGTGCTCAACCACCCCTAACTCAAAATATGAAAGGATAAAGCCTGTGAACCATGAATGACATGTTTTTTTAGAAATAATAAGAAGAATTGTTAGAAAGATGACAAAGGAGAAATCAATCAAGTATTGTTTATTGCAATTGGGAAGAAAACCAAAATTTCAACCATTATATTAAATTACCAATAGGTCAAATTTGTTCACATACAAGAACATTCTCACATAAATGAGTAATCTTATCTTAAACCTCCTATATATACATATATATATATATAGTCTGGTTTAGCTAACTATGCCTGCTAAAGGATTGAATATGATGCATCCATGAACTGTGGCTCACTGAAACCCTCATATACATTAGCTCGGGAGAAAATCTATAGAGGTAATGCATTCAAATGATATTTTAAAATAAACCCCAAAAATGTTTTGTCTATTATTATTGAAGGTTGAGTGCATGTTGGAACCAAATGTTCCGGTACCAAGTTCATGTGAGTTCGCTCAATGAATGCACGTTATGTTATGCCTAATTATGCTCAAACAGTGCACTTCAATATAAATTCACCATTTCCACCAAAAATTACCATTTTTCTTCAAATTAATAGAATAGGAATAATTATTTGATAATTAAGTAGAATAATTAAAATTATTTATTAGTAATATCTTCGAATATTTCACCCAAATACTCTTTGCAAATAAATTGTTAGTTGGAAAATTTTAATTTTGGCATAATATAAATGAAATAATACATAAAATGAAACGTTAAAATACCACAGTATGATTTCGGATTGAACATAGATAAAATTTAAAAAGTTTACTCACATTGTAATAGATATAGGTAGCACAAAATTAACACATTATAGTGAGATAGAAGGAATTTTAAAAAAATGTGTTAAACCAATGCCCTAAACCAAGTTTCCAAAAACAAGAGTGCTATTGTATATCTTCTTGGTTAGTTTTGTCGAGAATAGACAACATGTAGTTCCTGTTGTTCTGCAGTCGTTGGGTCCATCAATGGCGCTTCATTGGTGTTTCAAGTGAAACGGGATGCTGCATCTCGTTCCAAAGGCGAACGTAAAGATGTCGTGGCTGAAGAGCCATTAGCCATGTTGCCATATGTTTTATCGACGTCATCAAGCCTTTTTCAAGTTCTGTGAACTTAACCGGTGTCTGTGCAAGTGCTAGTTCAAGGAAAAAAACTTTCCATAAATGAAATGTTCCAACGGCGACCGATCTTATATGATATCTCACTGTAGCTGTTCTTGGCCATGATGCAGTATTGAAACCAACCATGGTCTCCCAAGAATGATATCAATGTTCTGGACCTTCGGGATTAACATCAACGCAAAGTGAGACCTGGAGGGTAACATTTTCCAGCAATTCGTGCCAAATTTTAGGATGCCCTCTCTTATGCTTCAATGGAAAACTCTACGAGAAATTTACAATCTCAAGTTGTTGTACAAGAGAGTTAGTTTTTCACTAGGGGGGAAGGATAAAATAATGAAACCTTGAACCGTAATTACTATTTGATATAAATTTTTTTTGTAAAGAATGTTTCTCAATATTGTTTACATTTCCAAAAAATGAACCGCTCTTAATTAATGAGCCCTCCTTTAAGAATTTTATAAAAACAGGAATGTGATAATAAAAAAAACCTAATTGCATTGAGTATTGTTAAAAAGAAATAAAATCGTTCCATATTATCCATAAAATTGTTTTATCTGAAAAAATTCAAAGGTTACCCATTTGGTAATCCAAGTTCAAATTTCCTCGCCCAGATATTAATTGTATGTTATCAGACATATTTTTTATTAGTTAACTTTTCTCTCATAATAATAAACATTTACTTAGATTTTAAAGTTCAATATTTATTCCTTATGTATTAATCGTATTTTAGAAAAGGCAATTTTGGGTGTAATAGGTTCATCTTTATTTAAGTGCATTTTTGAGCATTTCTTAAGAATAAAATATTGTGCGAGGATTGATTGAGAAGTATTCGAGATTGTTTAATCTAGTGGATGTGTTTGTCAACGTTCTGATTCGGGTTTCGTGTCAAGTGTTGAGAAACTTGTTGGTGTAGATGGAAAATTTGTGTTGAAAGTTAAAGGACTACTGAGATTGCCTTGTTAATGGGATAACTACAAATTTTGGTTCGAAGACATTGATGTCATTAAATGTTTGGGTATGGAAACTGCAGTTTTTCAATCATTTTCAGAAAGTGAAGATGGCGAGTCTCTCTCCATCTTGGGAAGTAAACAATACCAAGCTGAAAGTCACGTGTGTTGCCTCCGCTAAATTTAAGGATAGGTCTAGCGACATCATTGAAGCAGGCGACGAAAGGAGAAATAACTGTGCTCAAGCACCCCTAACACAAAATATGAAAGGAGAAAGCCAGTGAATCATGAATGGCATGTTCATGAAAAATAATAGGAAGAATTTTCAGGAAGATGATAAAGGATAAATCAATGAGGTCTTGTTTATTGCAATTGGGAAGAAACACTAAATTTCAGCCATAATATTAAATTACCAATAGCTCAGATTTGCTCTCACATAGAAGAACAGTCTTACATAAATGAGTAATCTCATCTTAACCCTTCCATATATGTGTGTGTGTAGTCTGGTTTAGGTAACTAAGCTTGCCAAAGGATTAAATATGATGCATCCATACACGGTGGTTCACTGAAAACCTGAAATATATTAGCTTGGGAAAAAATCTATCAAAGTAACTTATTCAAATTATATTAAAAAATAAACCCCACAAAAAATCTATCTAATACTATTGAAGGTTGAGTGCATGTTGGAACCAAAATTTTCGATGGCAGGTTCATGTGAGTTTGCTCAAAAAATGCACGTTATGTTAGGCCTAATTATGCCCAAACAATGCACTTCAATATACATTCACCATTTCCGCCCAAAATTACCAATTCTTTTCTAATCAATAAAAGAGGTATAATGATTTTATTATTAAATAGCCTTTTTAAAATTATTTACTAATAATATCTTTAAATATTTCACCCAAATACTATTTGCAAAGAAATTTTTCAGTTGGAAATTATTATTTTTTGTATAATATAAATGAAATAATACACAAAATGAAACGTTAAAATACCATGGTATGACTTCCGATTGAACATAAGTACCATTTTGAAAGTTTACTCACATTACAATAGATATAGGTAGCACACAATTAGCACATTATATTGAGTTTGAAGGCATTTTTAAAAAGGTGTTAGACCAATGTCCCAACCCAAGCTTTCAAATCAAAGAGTGTTGTTGGATATTCTCTTAGTTAGTTTTGTCAGGGATAGAAAACGTGTAGTTCTAGTTGTTCTGTAGCTGTTGGGTCCAACCAATGGTGGTCCATCAGTGTTTCAAGTGAAACAGGATGTTGCATCATGTTCCAATGGCAAACACAAAGATGTTGTGGCTTCAGAGCCATTAGCCATGTTACCACATGTTCTATCGATATCATCAAGCCTTTTTCAAGTTTTGTGAACTTAACCGGTGTTCGTACAAGTGCAAGTTCGAGGCGAAAAACTTTCCCTTGATGAAATGTCTGATATCTCACTGTAGCTGTTCTTGGGCAGTATATAAACCAACCATGGTCTCCCAAGGATCGTATCAATATTCTTGATCTTCAGGTTGAACATCAACAAAAAGTTACACCTAGAGGGTAACATTTTCAAGCAATTCATGCCAAATTTTAGAATGCCCCCTCTTATGCTTCAATGGGAAACTCTAAGAGAAATTTATAATTTCAAGTTGTTATACAAGATAGTTAGTTTTTTCACTAAGGGGAAGGAGAAAACAACAAAAGTGTGAACAATAATTATTATTTGATATAATTTTGTTTTGTATACAATGTTTCTCAATATTGTTTACAATTCCAAATAATTAACCGCTATTAATTAGTTGGCCCTCTTTTAAGTATTTTATTAAAATTTTAAAACTTACCAAGAAACATGAATGTGGTCATCAAAATACCTAATTGCAATGAGTTGTGTTAAAAAGAAATAAAATCTTGCAATGTTTTCAATAAAATCGTTTTATGGAACCAAAAGTTCCGATACCAGGTTCATGTGGGTTCGCTCAAAGAATGCACGTTATGTTATGCGTAATTATGCTTAAACAATGCACTTGAATATACAGTCACCATTTCCGCCCTAAATTACAATTTTTTTCAAATTAATAAAATAGAAATAATGGTTTTATTATTAAATAGAATATTTAAAATTATTTACTACTAATATATTTGAATATTTCACCCAAATACTATTTGCTAAAAAATTTCAGATGGAAATTATTATTTTTTGCATAATACAAATGAAATAATACATACATTGAAACGTTAAAATACCACACTATGACTTCCAATTTAACATAAGTTCCATTTCGAAAGTTTACTCTTATTGCTATAGATATAGGTAGCACACAATTAGCGCATTATAGTGAGCTAGAAGGCATTTTTAAAAAAGTGTTAAACCAATGCCTCAACCTAAGATTTTAAAGACAAGAGTGTTGTTGGATATCCTATTGGTTTGTTCTCTCAGGGTAAGACAGCATGTAGTTCCTGTTGTTTTTCAGCCATTGGGTCCATCCAATGGCGCTCCATCGGTGTTTCAAGTGAAAAAGGATGCTGCATCGCATTCCAAAAGTAAACACAAAGATGTCATTGCTGCAGAGCGATTAGCAATGCTGCCACATGTTTTATCGATGTAATCAAGCCTGTTTCAAGTTCTGTGAACTTAACCGGTATCTGTGCAAGTGCAAGTTCAAGGCAAAAAAACTTTCCCTAGATGAAATGGTCCAACGACGAACGATCTTATTAGATATCTCAATGTAGGTGTTCTTGGCCGTGAGGCAGTATTGAAACCAACCATGGTCTCCCAAGGATCATATTAATCTTCTTAATCTTCATGTTGACATTAACACAAAGTTAGACATAGAAGGTAACATTTTCTAGCAATTCAAGCCAAATTTTAGGATGCCCCCTCTTTTTCTTCAATGGAAAAATCTAAGAGAAATTTACAATCTCAAGTTGTTATACAAGAGAGTTAGTTTTTCACTAGGGGGAAGGAAAAGACAACAAAACCTTGAAAAATATTTACTATTTGATATAATTTTGTTTTGTAAAGAATGTTTCTCAATATTGTTTACATTTCCAAATACTTGACCGCTATTAATTAATGGGCCCTCCTTTAAGTATTTTCCGCCCTCAATTACCAATTTTTTTAAAATAAATAAAAAATATAAATAATTGTTTTATTATGAAATAGAATATTTAAATTTATTTAGTAGTAATATCTTTGAATATTTCACTCAAATACTATTTGATAAGAAAATTTTCAGATGGAAATTATTATTCTTTGCATAATATAAATGAAATAATGCATACAATGAAACATTAAAATACCACAGTATGACTTCCAATTGAGCATATGTATTATTTCGAAAGTTTACTCTTATTGCTATAGATATAGGTAGCACACAATTAGCACATTATAGTGAGCTAGAAGGTATTTTTTTAAAAGTGTTAAACCAATACCCCAACCCAAGCCTCTAAAAACAAGAGTGTTGTTGGATTTCCTCTTGGTTAGTTCTGTGAGGGTAAGACAACATGTAGTTCTTGTTTTTCTGCAGCCGTTGGGTCCATCCAATAGCGCTACATCGGTGTTTCAAGTGAAACAGGATGCTGCATCGCGTTCCAAAGGCAAACACAAAGAAGTCATTTCTGCAGAGCCATCAGCCATGTTGCCACATATTTTATCGTCGTCATCAAGCCTTTTTCAAGTTCTATGAACTTAACTGGTATCCGTGCAAGTGCAAGTTCAAGGCAAAAAAACTTTTCCTAGATGAAATGGTCCAATGACGAACGATCTTATCTGATATCTCCCTGTAGTTGTTCTTGCCGTGAGGCAGAATTGAAACCAACCATGGTCTCCCAAGGATCATAAAAATCTTCTAGATCTTCGGGTTGAACATCAACACAAAGTTAGACCTAGAAGGTAATATTTTCCAGCAGTTCGTGCCAAATTTTAGGATTCCCCTCTTATACAGTAGAGTTAGTTTTTCACTAGGGGGAAAGAAGGAAACAACGAAACCTTGAACAGTAATTACTGTTTGATATAATTTTATTTTGTAAAGAATGTTTCTCTATATTGTTTACATTTCCAAATAATTAACCGCCCTTAATTAGTGATCCCTCTTTTATTATTTTATTAAAATTTGTAAACATGCCAAAAACAGGAATGTGATAATAATAAAAACGAATTTCATTGAGTTGTGTTAAAAAGAAATATAATTGTGCAATGTTTTCCATAAAATTGTTTTATCTAAGAAAATGCAAAGGTTAACCATTTGGTAATCCAATTTTAAAATATCCTTGCTCAAATTTTAATTGAATGTTATCAGACATTTGTTTTTTGTTAGTTAACTTTCCTCTCATAATAATAAGCACTTACTTAGATTTTAAAGTTCAACATTTATTCCCCATGAATTAATAGTATTTTTGGAAAAGGCAATTTTGGGCGTAATAGATTCATTTATATTTAATTGCATTGTTTGAGCATTTCTTAAGAATAAAATATTGTGCGAGGATTGATTGAGAAGCACTTGCGATTGTTTAATCTAGTGGATGTGTTTATTAAATGTTTAATCTTGCGATTGTTTAACAAGTGTTGAGAAACTTGTTGGTGTAGATGGAAAATTTGGGTTGAGAGTTATCGGATTACTAAGATTGCCTTGTTAATGAGATAACTACAAATTTTGGTTTGAAGACATTGTTGTGAATAAATGTCTGGGTATAGAAACTGCAGTTTTTCAATCATCTTAAGAAAGTGAAGATTATGCCTGCCAAAGGATTAAATATGATGCATCCATGCACGGTGGCTCACCAAAACCCTTCTATATATTAGCTCGGGAGAAAATCTATTGAGGTAATGCATTCATATGATATTTAAAAATAAACCCCAGAAATTCTTTTTGTCTGTTACTATTTAAGGTTGAGTGCATGTTGGAACCAAATGTTCCGATACCGGGTTCATGAGACTTTGCTCAAAGAATGCATGTTATGTTATGCCTAATTATGCTCAAACAATGCACTTCAATATACATTCACAATTTCCACCCAAAATTATAATTTTTTCCAATTAATAGAAGGGGAATAATAATTTGATTATTCAATAGAATATTTTAAATTATTTACTAGTAATATCTTTGAATATTTCACCCAAATGTTATTTGCAAAGAAAATTTTCAATTGAAAATTATTATTTTTTGCATAATATAAATAAAATAATACATACATACATACAATGAAAAGTTAAAATACCACAGTATGACTTCTAATTGAACATAAGTACCACTTCGAAAGTTTACTCACATTCAAATACATATAGGTAGCACACAATCAGCACATTATAGTGAGCTAGAAGGCATCTTTAAAAAAATGTTAAACCAATGCCCCAACCCAAGCTTCGAAAGACAAAAGTGTTGTTGGATATTTTCTTGGTTAGCTCTTTTAGGGATAGACAACATGTAGTTCCCATTTCTCTACAGCCGTTGGGTCCATCCAATGGTGCTCCATTGGTGTTTCAAGTGAAACATGATGCTGCATCGCGTTCCAAAGACAAATACAAAGATGTCATGGTTGTAGAGCCATTAGCCATGTTTCCAGTTGTTTTATCGATTTCATCATGCCTTTTTCAAGTTATGTAAACTTAACCGGTGTCTGTACAAGTGCAAGTTCAAGGCAAAAAAACTTTCCCTAGATGAAATGGTCCAACGGCAACTGATCTTATTTCATATCTCACTGTAACTGTTCTTGGCCGTGGGGAAGTATTGAAACCAACCATGGTCTCCTAAGGATCATATCAATCTTTTAGATTTTCAGGTTGAACATCAACACAAATTTAAACCTAGAAGGTAACATATTCCAGCAATTAATTCGTGCCAAATTTTAGGATACCCTCCCTCATGCTTCAATGGAAAACTCTAAGAGAAATTTACAATCTCAATTTGTTGCACAAGAGGGTTAGTTTTCAGTAGGCGGAATGGAGAAAACAACAAAACTTTGAACAGTAATTACTATTTGATATAATATAGTTTTGTAAAGAATGTTTCTCAATATTGTTTACATTTCCAAATAAGTAACCGATCTTAATTAATGAGCCCTCCTTTAAATATTTTATTAAAATTTATAAACTTACCAAGAAACAGGAATGTGATAATAAAAAAAATCTAATTACAGTGTTATAGATAAAAAATATTTATCTGAAAAAATGCAAAGCTTACCCATATGGAAGTCCAAGTTTCAAATTTCCTTGCCCAAATATTAATTGCATGTTATCATACATTTGTTTTTTATTAGTTAAATTTTCTCTCATAATAATAAACACTTACTTAGATTTTAAAGTTCAACATTTATTCCTCATGTATTAATCGTATTTTTCGAAAAGGCAATTTTGGGCGTAATAGATTCATGTATATTTAAGTGAATTGTTTGAGCATTTCTTAAGAACAAAATATTGTGAGAGGATTGAATGAGAAGTATTCACATTTGTATAATCTAGTTGATGTGTTTATCAACGTTCTGATTCGGGTTTCGTGTCAAGTGTTTAGAAATTTGTTGGTGTAGATGGAAAATTTGTGTTGAGAGTTATAGGATTACTAAGATTGTGTTTTTAATGAGATAACAAAAAAATTTGGTTCGAAGACATTGATGTCAATAAATGCCTAGGCAATGAAAATGCATTTTTTCAATCATTTTCAGAAAAATGAAGATTACAAGTCTCTCTCCACTTGGGAATTAAACAATCCCAACACAATAGTCATGTGTGTTTCCTTAGCCGAATTAAGGATGGGTGTAGCGACGTCGTTGATTCACGCCGACGAAAGGAGAAATAACTATGCTCGACCACCCCTAACACTAAAAATGAAAGGAGAAAGCCAGTGATTCATGAATGACATGTTTTTTAGAAATAATAAGAAGACTTTTAAGAAAGATGATAAAGGAGAAATCAATGAGGTATTGTTTATTTCAATTAGGAAGAAACACTAAATTTCAGCCATAATATTAAATTACCAATTGATCAGATTTGTTCTCACATACAAGAACATTCTCACATAAATGAGTAATCTCATCTTAACCCTTTCATACACACACACATAAATATATATGTAGTCTGGTTTAGGTAACTATGCCAGGAAAAGGATTAAATATGATGCATCCATGCAAGGTGGCTCACCGAAAGCCTCATACATTGACTCAGGAGAAAATCTATCAAGGTAATGCATTAATATGATATTTAGAAATAAACCCCACAATTTTTTTGTCTATTACTATTGAATATTGTGTGCATGTTGAAACCAAATGTTCCTATACCAGGTTCATGTGAGTTCACTCAAAGAATGCACGTTATGTTATGCCTAATTATTCTAAAACAATGCCCTTCAATATACATTCACCATTTCCGCCCAAAATTACCATATTTTTTCCAAATCAATAAAAGAGGAATAATTATTTGATTATTAAATATAATATTTAAAATTATATACTAGTAATATTGATATTAATCTTCTTGCGAAGACTCTGGATTGCGGAAAATTGGATCTTTAACCAAACGGGGATTTCGGCCAAACCCACTTGTGTTGCACGAATTGCAGCGTCTAGCCCGCAGAGTACACTCAACTCGACTTATAAGCGTCTAGCCCGCAGGGTACACTTACAAG
>JAULKM010131188.1:0-19442 GCA_032355605.1 Rubia tinctorum
CTACTGGTGTAATGTACTAAACCTTCCTGAAAGTGTGCATAAGAAAATCACCCAGATATGTACTTGTTACTTATGGGAGAGGGAAGAAGGAAAAATGCTTTTTTGTTGTGGCCTAGAGTTCAATATGCAACACTAAAAAACATGGAGGTATGGGTATTCATGATTCTGTTGTATGTAATAGAGCTACTATGTTTAAGCACCTATGGGATGTGATAAACAAAAAAGATGTGTTATGGGTGAAATGGATAGGTGAGTATTATATGAATGGGAAATCTTTAGAAGAATGCTGTTACTCCAATATTCATAGTTGGCCGTGGAAAATGCTCATGAACTTGAAGCAGAATGTTACTTATTCTGAGCTGTGCAATTTTACTAGAAGAGATGGTAAGCTGACATCTTCAAAAGTATATGAACTCTTGAAGGGAGGAGAAGAAAAGATAAGTCTTGCAAAAGTAGTCTCGAGTATATACATTCAGCCAAAACAAAAACTTTTCTTTTGGATGTTCATGAACAAGAACCTGCCTACAAAAGCTAGGTTGCGGGATTTTGGTGTATTAAAATCGGATGATGGATGTTGTTTCTGTGGAATGAGAGAAAATATTCAACACTTGTTTATTGATTGTGCATACAGCAGTGAAATGAAGGCTGTGTTAAAGCTCCCAAGGTCTAGAAGCATAAGCGAGATGAAGAAAGTTCTGTTTTTGCTGGCAGGGAAGAAGAACAAGAAAATGTTTGCTCGATTGGTAGCTGGTCTCTATAATTTGTGCCTAGAAAGAAATAGAAGGATATTTACAGGTGTTGAATTAAAGGTAGACACTCTTGTGATTCAAGTTCTAAATGAGGGGAAATGGCTTAATGGTTAAGAATATAGGAAATTTTGAATGTAATAGACTAAGAGTGATGGTCTAAACTTTGTATTGTTATGACTTGGTTTTAATAGAATTCATTAATACCACACAAAAAAAGGAAGTGGATTGTGAATCCATCATGCGGGGGGTCAATTCCTGTCGTTCGCCTAATTTTTTTTAAAAAAATAAGTAACAAATTAGTTTACTCCTATATTTTTCTTATTTACTACGGCGACGAAGAATTAAGTTTCTACTGTGGCCCGCAAAGGGTCTTTTGTCCAGCTTCTACCAATTCTTACATAATAGGCTTTCTCTTCAAAGTAACCTCTTCTCTTCGATCCCGAACTCTTCAAATATATGTCTTCAATATCTTCAAAATACTTTATAAATTAAATAATTAGAATATAAAACATGTGATATCATCCTAACCTCCTATATGATAAAATGTCAATTTCCTTCCAGTTGAGGCTCTAATCCACACAAAAAATAGATTTCGAATGTGTTAAAGATGAGATATAAATTTAGTACATCACCAAGGAATAAACTGTCGGAAGTGGAAACAATCTTCAAACTCAAAAAATACTACAACTTGCCAAGATCCGTAATTATAATTTCAGGATTAACCTTATCAATAAACTTATGGTTAAGAACACCATCATTCCAAGTAAGAATAATATCATCAACATAAACCAGTAAATAAAGAAGATAGGCACCTTGAGAGACCAAAATTAAAGATGAATCTAATGAGTTGCACATAAGACCTAGGCTAACAAGAAAGGAACTGAAATGTTGTAACCTAACACGGGGAACTTTCTTGAAGAAGTAAATGGCTATGCGCAGACAATAAACATAGTATGGGCACATAGGGCCTTTGTATCCAGTTGATTGCTCCATATAAACCGGTGAGTCAAGAACAACATTTTGAAAGGCATTTTTAACATCTAGTTGACGTAATGGCCAGTTACAAAAAAAACTGAAGATAAAACAATAAAAATAGGTGAAGCGTCACAATAACACTGAAAGCATGATTAAATCGAAACCCGGAATTTGCAAAAAAACATTTTGTAACCAATATCGCTTTGTGCCGATCCAACGAGTCATCGGCCTTATACTTCACCTCTGCGCTCGTTTATATCCAACAACATTAACATAAGGAGGACAAGAAACCAAATTCCTTGTATGATGAGTGCGAAGTGCATCCAATTTGGAATCCACTGCAGCAAGCCACTCAGAATCCTTAACACCTGAGTGGTAACTCCGAGGCTCAGTTTTAGCAAATAAAATACTCAATAAACCAAAAATTCTATATTAAAAAATACTTTTTCCTAAGAGTGCTAGTGAAAGAGTGAGTTTTCATAGGATGGCGAGAGGTGGCTTGTGCCACATAGGCGACGTAGAGGCCAAATCTAGTAATGAAGGTGGTGAGGACATCCGGTTCCATGAGCTGGAACATAGCCACAAGTCCTTAGGAAGCACGTAGGATGATGCAGGATGTGAAATCGATGGCAGCGTGCGACGGAGACACGGGGTGATTTTTAACCACACAACAAACGAAGACATGTCTGGTCAGACACTGTTTGAGCTCCCTGTAAAGATTGAAAATTAGAATCAGCAAGAATAATAAGCAAATCTGCTGATATAAACGGTTCAAATACCTCTGAAGGCACAGTTAAAGGTTTGAAAAAGTTAAAAATATCAAGCAATGTGGAGCAGTTGCAGAACCATACAAGTCACATGAAAAAAAAAAAAATCAAACTAAGCATGACGAGTGGTGTACTCTTTCTCTCTGGCAAGATCAAAACATCGATAACCCCTGTACTGTGAACTTTACCCAAAAAGAATACTAAAAAACTACAAGGTGCCAGCATATGTGCAGCATAAAGGCGTAAATATAAAAAAAACTATGACGACCAAATAAATGAAAATTGGAGTAATCAGGAGTCATATAAAAAATAACAAAGAGCGTACATTGACCACATAAAATTGGCTTTCGCAGCATGTTGACGATGTAGACTATTGTTGTGAAAGCATCAAACCAGGAAAAAATAATAATGGCTGGAATAAAAGACCATGGCCAATTCATTTTGAGTGATATGACGATGCTTCCGCTATGCACAACTATTTTGTTCCACAGTGTAGGGACTAGAAAATTGATGATGAATGCCCTTAGAAGAAAAATGGGATCTCATGTGATGATTCAGAAACTTGTTGCCACCGTCACTGTGGAAAACTTTGATGGAGGTAGGGAATTCGCTCTAAACCGTAGCCTTAAAATGCAACGAAGTGAACTGAGAGAAATCATCAATAAAAATGACATGATGATAATACCTACCATGAGAGAAACCATGAGAAGGTCTCTAAATGCCACAATGAACTAAATAAAGTATGTGTGATGCGCATTTTAAATTATCATTATAGGAAATATGCCTACCTTTATCCATCTCACAAGAAGAACACAAATGAGGCTTAAGCAGCAAACTAAAACAACCATTCCTATTTAAAGATGAAATTACAGAACAAAATAACATGTCTTAAATGAATATGTCAAAGCTCAAAGAAAGCTTTGGCTTTATTTGCATTGACAAAAGAAACTAAAGCAACACCACCATAGTATGAAATTTAGAAACTCCTCTAACCTTATTCTTGATAGTAAAAGAATGTCATTAAACCATATAGAAACATTCAAATATTGGGTTAGCTTGCTGATAGATAAAAAATTCTTAGTAATATTGGGAATTACCAAGACGTCACATTAAGCAAGAGAATCAAAAATTTGAGAATTACTAGTAAGGGAAATATTTAAAAAAGAGCACTTGCCATATTTAAAATGGAGATTACCAATAAATGAGCAACACTATCCATATTTGAGGATGCAACGGTCATGTGATTGGTAGTTATGAAATCCATGTACTAATTAGAAAAAACATTAAATTGTTGAGGCTGAGACGCGTCTGTGGAATTGGTAACGTTGTCACGAGATACATTAGAAAGCTTCCAAGAAAAAGAAGTAAGATGACCAGGGCGATCACACCATTAGCACTGATAAGTGTCACCACCACAGACACGTAGCCGAACCTCCACCGTCGTGAGAAAGAGATCTAGCAGCTCCATGTCCGCGGCTGTGAACGCAGCCATCTCATCCACGCCACTTGTTGCTGCAACCACCACAGCCACGAGCTGGCTGTCCAGACAATGACTGAGAGGCAATAAAGGTAGTAGATGTAGGTCCAGTTTTTGGAGTTGATCGATTTATATGAGAAAACTCAAGATCCACAATCTTAGACACATAAATAAAATGCTCTGGTGGAGGTTCAATGATCATTTGAGCGGATGCAAACTCTAAGAAATATTAATTCTTGACACGAGAGATCATCTTCAACAAAGAGATCATCTTGATGAATTCCCATCAACCAATCACGAAGGTTAAGATAAACTGCACGAGAACTATTATGATACTTGGTAGATAAAGAATCCCATACCTTAGTGGAAGTTGTCATTCCATTGACAACCGATAAGGAGAGAGGAGATAGGGATGAGAATATCTGAGTATGAATATGTAGATCTATGCGAACCCAATTAGAATAATTATCTAAAGTCGTTGATTTAGCAGAAGATCTAGCTTCCGAGGAATTTTTGTCAGCAGATCCTTCGTCAGCAGAATCAGATGATAGATTTGGGAACTTATTGGATCCTTTAATAAAACTAAGCAAACAAAAAATCATAAAACAAAATAAACCAGATTGCGTCAGTTTTCGTAGTTGGAACCATCAAGTTTAATTATGATGCAGTTAAGTACGTAACAAGCAGAAAAGACGCCATTGGAAAAAACAGCAACTCATAACCATGGAACAAACGTGTAGACAAATCGAATCAACCACAGAAAAAGCTTACGATTGGAAGTCGATGATTGCCTCGATGTTTGTGTGTAAAAAAGGCACTAGGAGATCAGTTAACCGGAAGGAAGCGATTGGAGACTCTAGAAGCGAAGATCGGTGATGAAAGATTGCACGAGGGGGACGTCCATTGGTGATCTCGGACAGTGAAGGAAAAGTTTCATAATTTTTTTGAAAAAACAGAATAAGAGGCCAAGAACTTTTAAAGAAACTTGACTCTACCATAGTAGAAAGTAAAACTCACAATTATTATAGCTGTGTGTATTCATATATATGTGTGAGTATGTATATATAGTGATTCAAGTGGATACAAAAGTATAAAACAAATATGGAACAAGATATTTACAAAACCAATCATAAATAGTATTTATTTCTTATCCATATTTTATTCCATCTATATCTCTATTAGGGACGGAAAATAATAGAAACATTTCATTTTTTTGAGGGACACATAGAGTAATAAACATTATGACAAACTAAGGCTAATGTAACACTTTTAAAGTGTTACTTCAGGTCTAATAATACTAAGCTAAACCTATTGCAACAATTTTACATGTATAACCTTAGGTTATATTGCATTAGATCACGCAACACTTTTTTTTCAAATTTAGGTTACACTTTTCAAAAATTTAAGTACTCTATCTGTCCCTAGGATTTCTGCAGAGTGTAATGTCTCTTTTGCCCTTTTACACCACCAGCAACCACCATCTCCAGCGACCACCACCACCTCAGTGACCATCTCAGAACCTTCTTCTACCACCATTAAAAACCACTGTGAACATCTCCGACATGAATCCATTCACAAAGAATCCCCCGCCGGCGACAACCGCATCTGAAACAGAACCCAAGAGCTTCGCCGATGACAAACAAAATTGAAACTCAACAAATAAATTGAAATCCTAGTCATTGAGGTTAATTTTTAAATCAAACTCCCGAATACTCCAATCGTCAAAATTCCAGGAGCTCCGACCGATGAGATTATGAAATAGAGCCCGACGCTAAGCAACCCGGTGGGAAGGACAGGCGGCGGAGAAATGTTTGAGATGTTATGATTTATTATAACCCTTTGTAAAAACTATTAATATGTAATACAATCATAGTATAACTCAAGTATTTACCAAACATTGACATGGTATCAGACTCCCAGGTTTCCATATTTACCCTCCCTTATTTCTGATGCTTCGTTTCTCACCTTTCTAATCCACCTTTTGCCTTTTCTTCTTCCTCACAAACCAAATTTTCACTTAGGGCTCTTGGACCTGATTTTCTTCAGTTCTCTAGTATTCAACTTGCGCAAAATCCTTTGCCTTCTTATTCTGAAATAGTGACTCGTGTAAAAAGCCATGAATTGCTGCTCCAAATGGTTACTGGTTTATCACCTGGGCCTGAGTACTCCACTATTGCGTTTGCACCTTTAGAAAATGGAAAGAATCCCTAGGCGCGTGTGGCTCACAAGCCATCGCATGGCGCGTGAACCCCGACACGCGGCCGAGCTGGCGGTCGTTATTCCGGCAGTATCACTTCAACCTGGTCTTGTATTGCAGGTTCTTCTTCTAATGGTCGTGGTCGCCGATGGAGTCCCAAATGTCAATGGTGCAACATGTTTGGTCAATAGCGGTGAATTGTCACAAACTTTCTTCTATGAATAGAAATTTTTATTTTGCTCAGTTGACCAGTGCTTTCATTCCTCCATAACCCTTGAAGATCCGCGCACTCCTTCTTCAGATGGGTACATTGATTTTGGAGCCACCATCCATCTTACTACTTCCAGTTCCTGACTGGAAAATGTCACACCTTATTTTGGTAATAATTTTGTTGATGTTGGCAATGGTTATTCATTGCCTATTACTCATGCTGGTTCTTTCCGATTTAATTAAAAAAAATCTATACCTGATATACTGGTGGTTCTGGCTATAACAAAAAATTTACTCTTGATTAGTAAGCTGGCCAAGGAATTAAATGCCATCATATGCTTTGATGATACATCTTTTGTAATTCATAATTGGTCCACAAAGAAGGTCATGGGCCAAGAACGGTGTGAGAATGGCCTTTATGTTCTTGATTGTGGTGGTGATGTTCTTGTCTCTTACATCCAGACGCACAAGAATCAAGCTTCTTTTGAACTCTGGCATGCTCGAAATGGCCATAGTTCTCATTCTTTTATTTCTATGTTAAGTAAACAAGGACCGCTTTATGTTACCTCTTTGTTACCTAAAACTAATTTATGTGATTTATGTGAAAAGGATAAAAGTAAACGCCTTTCTTTTGTGGAAAACTCAAAAAGAGAGGATTCTCTTCTATCTCTGATTCACTGTAACTTATGAGGACCTGCGTGTATTCATGCAGAATTTGGCTTCTCTTACTATGCTTTGTTTACTGATGATTTTTATTGATTTACCTGGTACTATGCTTTACGATGTAAATCGAATGTCTTTCATATGGGCATTGCCTTTTCAAAAGTTTGTGGACAAACAATTCTTCTGCTCTATCAAGGTTTTTCAGAGTGATGGTGGCACTGAGTTCACCAAATCACGGCTACGCTCCCATTTTTATGCTCATGGCATTCACCACCAACTTTCTTGTCCATCCATGCTTGAACAAAATGATATGGCTGAAAGAAAACATTGGCACATCATTGAAATGGCACTTTCCATGTCATTCCATTCTCATATTCCTTTGTCATGTTGGAATGATATTTTCTCCGCGGCGGTCTTCACCATCAATCGTTTTCCCACTCTAATACTCGATGGATGTTCTCTATAATTTCTTATCTATGGACGTCATTCGGGCTACTCAAACTTCCATCCATTTGAGTTTCAGGTGTATCAATTGATCCAGCCATTCTCAGACCATAATTAACCCCTCGGAGTTCTCCTCGCATCTTTTTGGGCTACATTTCACAGTACAAGGGATTCCGTTGTCTAGATCCTTCTACTCAAAAGAATTACATCCCCCGGAATGCATGCTTTGATGAACATCTCTTCCCTTATGTTTGTGGGACACCCACTTCTCCCTCATCTTTAGATGTCTCTGTCATTTTTTACTCAAACACGTCTATGGGACCCTTATTAACTACTAGAACTCCTCACTCTTACTGTCCCCTATGTCCTTTGCTAGATTTATCCTTTCCTACCTCCAACATTGTTCCTCCTACTCCGCCAGTCACACATTCTTGAGAACTTTCTCCAGAGACTTCCCCTCCGCCATCACCTAATCCCCCACACACACTTTTGCCTTCATCTACAGTCCCTCCTCTAACTTACCCTATGTAGACTCACTTTCATACCAGTCATATTAAAAGTTGCTCATTTCTGGACTATGTTCTTACTAGCTTCCTTACAGTACTCATGGCTAAAACTGAACCTCGTGGCCATCGATATGCTCTTAAAGATCCCAGGTGGGATACAACAATGAATAATGAAATATCTGCTTGTCAGCAACATACTTGGGATCTTGTTGTCATTGGCTCGAAATTGGTCTATCGCATTAAACAACATTCTGATGGTTCCGTTGATCGTTACAAAACACGCCTTGTTGCACATGTTTACTAACAATTACATGGTTTTGATTTTACTCACACTTTCAGTCCACTGGTTAAGGAAGCTATTGTTCGTGTTATCTTGGTTGTTTCCACCACTTATTATTGGCCACTACATCAATTGATGTCAAGAATGCCTTCCTGAATGGGCTTCTTTATGAGATTGTGTTTTGGAGCAACCCTCTGGGTATCGGGATTCTATCCATCCGGACTATGTTTGCCGCCTACGGAAGGCCATTTATTGTCTTATATGCGTGATCCTGTTTCTCTTGCAGCACTGCTGATACCTCCCCTTTCACTTGTGTCTGTTCGTCTATCCTTACTGGCAATGATATCGATCTTATCCGCCAATTTATCTCTCGAACATATCATGAATTTTCCATTAAGTATCTTGTACCTCTTCATTACTTCCTTGGTCTCCAAGTTTCTCGGTCCAGCTTTGGTCTTTTCCTTTGTTAAGCTAAGTACTAAATGGAGATTCTTCAACGTGCTAGTATGACTGATGCTACTCCAGTCTCCACTCCCTTTATTCCTTTCAGGAAGCTTCTTAGCTCGGATAGAGAACCTTTCTCTAATCCTACACTTTATCACTCGCTTGTTGGTTCTCTCCAGTACCTGACTATCACTGAACCCGATATTTCCTTTGCGGTCAACTTAGTTAGCCAGTTCCTTAAATATCCTCTTGATATACATTCTCAAGTTGTTACCTGTATTCTTCACTACATACGTTATACTATTCGATATTGTATGATTTTTTGCCCCTCTATAGGATCACTCAAGTTTCTAGATACTCTGATTCTGACTAGGCTCTGTGTTTAGAAACTCGTCGTTCCACCTATGGCTATGTTATCCTCCTCAGTAGAAATCTTGTCTCTTGGAGTGCTAAAAACCAGCCTACCGTCTTCTGTTCCAGTTGCAAATATGAGTATCGGGTCATGGCCAATACAGATGCTTACTAGCTTGGTTGTGCAACTTATTAAGTGATCTTCGCATATGTTTGTCCTCATCTCCTCTTCTCCTATGTGACAACAACAGTGCTATATTCCTTTCCAAGAATCCCGTTGCACACAAACGCACAAAATACATTGATATTGATTACCATTTTATTCTCGAGCTTGTCTACTTTTGAAAATTACTCACTCGGCATGTTCCTTCTTATTTACAGAATGCGGATTCTTCACCAAGGGCTTACCTCAAGCCCTTTTTGCCTTTTTGCTGTCCAAGCTCTACGTGACATCTCTTCCCACGCTTTGCTTGAGGGGGGTGATAGTGTATAATTATATTTCTCTAGACTCTTCTTGTATATTGTAAATTTACTAATGTAACCCTTTTTAACTACTATTAATATGTAATACAATTAGAGTAGAATTGAAGCATTTACCGAACATTAACATACAGTCAGAATTCGTCGAAATATTTTGGTGGAAGTAGGAAGGTAGAGGAAAGATAGAGAAGGCGATGACTGTGGATGGAATTTAGAGGTTTCCAAAAAGTCTGTATAATTATTGATAGACCTGAATTAATGGGTTAATGGAGATGGACTAGTGGGTTAGTGAATTCTTAATTAAAAATTGGAATATTAAGAATGATATTATTGGGCCTAAATCCAAATTAAAGTGATGCTACTTTTAATTGTAGATTTTACATAAAGGGTATATGTGTCTTTTTTATAATCAAAATTTTCTTAATATAGAAAGTGGGTAGAATTGCATATGACAACCAAAAAAGGAAAGTGTGCATAATTGGATGTGACAGAGGGAGTAATATTTTATAAACTATTGTAACATTTTAATAAGGAGTTTGTCTCCTACGAACCATCTTATGATGAGATCATGGACTAATGAAAATAAAAGAGAAAGGGAAAATCAAATTCATGGTAATATATGCAATTATTCTACATTTGGGGTTCATTTTAAAATGAATAAAAATTTGAAGGACTAAAATGCAATTATACAAAAAATAAAAGAGCTCCATAAAAAAGTCTTAGGCCCTGTCCAGTTCAGCTTATTTAAGGTCCAATAATCTCAACTCAACTTTTTCTCAACCCTTCCCTACTCTTCTCACCTCTTCTCAAATAATCTCAGCTCAAATCAACTCAACTCTTCTCAACTGTTCTCAGCTCTTCTCAGCTCTTCTCATCCTTTCTCAACTCATCTTAGCATTTCTCAACCGAGCTCTAATGATTTCAGATTGTTTAATTTCAACTCTATTTAAATATATTTTTATTTAGAAAGTTCTTTAATCTATTTTGAATCAGAAACATATAGTAAATGTTGTTCATATTTGAATGTATAAATTATTATAATTTATATTACTTGAAACTCGATAATGTTAGGGTTTGAATTTTGTGATTACATAATAATATTTATATTATATATTAAATTTAAAATAAATTATTTAATTCACATGCTATTATTTATATCATGATATAGTATTTATTATTATTTAATTAGTATATTGATATGTAATATAATTAAATAATTATATTGATTATATTTAACATGTTTACAATTTAACCTACTCCATATGTTTCTCTATTTGTGGCACCATAGGCATAGGTGTTTGGATTTAAGTGAAGAAAATGAGTGGATGAAATTGAAAGTAGAAAGTAAAAAGTAAAATGAGTTGATGAAATTGAAAGAATCTTGCCAAAAATGGAAAGTGTGTCATTAAAAAATATATTCCAACAAGGTAAGTGTGCCACAAATAGAGAAACATAGAGTATTATATTTTTTTATCACTATTATTTTTTAAATATCATGAAATTTTGAAATCTTAATTTAAAAATTATTTAATTAATTCTCACTTGGGTGTTTAATTTTACTTAAGAATTTTACAAGGATTAAATACGGTAAAAAGTACAATGTGAATAATGAGAAAAAAATAGATAATTATCATAGATAAAGTATATCTAAATTAGTAATTAGTGTTGTAAATTATGGAAGTATACATCTTCTGTATAGTAGTACCAATATTGTATTCGTTTACATTCATACTATCAAAAATGATGTGCGTAGAACACCTCTAATACTAGGAGGGTGTGTGTTATAGGTTGAATTAACTTACTCTTACGTATTTGGAATTGTTTGGTTTTAAAAAATTTGTTCTCCAACCCTAAATTTTTAGTTTCGCATTTCTTATTTCCTACAAATATTAATAAATAATTTTAATATATTTGCGACCCTAAATTTGTAGTTTCGTGTTCCTTATTTCCTACAAAGATTTCATAAATAATTTTATTATATTTCACATAATCGTCATATTCCCTCTGTCCCAGCCTATTTTTCATAAAATATTTTTTAGTCAAAGATGTTGAAATTTGACCACATATTTGAATAGGTATATATATGAACAAAAATTTTATCGTATGAGATATGGTTAGATTCGTCGTAACACTTAGTTTCTAAATATCAATTTTTGTGTGT
This sequence comes from Rubia tinctorum, assembly GCA_032355605.1. Taxonomy (NCBI): domain Eukaryota; kingdom Viridiplantae; phylum Streptophyta; class Magnoliopsida; order Gentianales; family Rubiaceae; genus Rubia; species Rubia tinctorum. Next base: position 11,705 of record JAULKM010131188.1, read on the forward strand.
CGGTTATTGTGCATAAAGACACATATTTACAGTCAAACATGTTTATTGGAGATCATTAAAAAAATCTCTGCAAAATTGGATGAGACGAAGGGAGTATTATTAATAATTCTATACATTATATTTGTGAGTATATTTCAATTCAATTCAAAGTCAACAAGGCAGGGTTCGAATTCTATAATTACATCATATATTAAATTTTTAAATAAATAATTTAATTCACATGCACTATTATTTAATAATAATTAATTATTAATATATAATATAATTTAACCGTTATCTTCTTTTAATTATTTTTGTTCAATTAAGTTTTCAGTTCAGTTCAGTTTGTTTCAATTCAGTTCAATTTGATTCAGTTCGTTTCAGTTTAATTCAGTCCTGTTTGACTAGACTAAGTCCACATCAGTTTGCTTCAATTCAGTTTAGCTAGGGTGATTCATTTCACTTCGGCTTTATTCAGTTGAGTTCATTTTGATACAATTCAGTCATTTTTATTCAATTTATTTCAATTTGATGCAGTTCGATTTAGTTTGATTTGGTTCGGTTCGGCTCTGTTTTTCATTTCAGTTTAGTTTGATTCAGTCAATTTAATTCAGTTCAATTTGACTCAGTTAAGTTCAATTCAGTTCTTCTCAACTCTTCTCACCTCTTCTTACCTCTTCTCACCTTTTCTCAACTCTTCTCAACTTTTCTCAACTCCAATCAACTCAGCTCAACTCAGCTCAGCTCAGCTCAGCTCAGATTCAACTGAACTATATAGGGCCTTAATTTGGTTGGGTTATTAACCGTGTATACACGGAGACACAAGGTACAACAGGGAGAAGTTTGAGGTCTGTAGAAGACATTTGAGTTTTGGAGTTGTTTTTGTTGACTTCCGGGAGTCGGAAGATTCCGCCGGCTTAGGATTTATGCCCTGTGCAATTCAACTTATTTAAACTCCAATAATTTCAATTCAACTTTTTTCATCTCTTTTCAACTATTTTCAACTCTTCTTAACTATTTTCAACTCTTCTCAAATAATCTTAGTTTCAATCAACTCAATTCAGCTCTTCTCAACTCTTCTCAGCTCTTCTCAACTCCTCTCTTCTCAACTCCTCTCAACTCAACTCCTCTCAACTCAATTCAACTCAACTCTTCTCAACTTAAGTCAACTCTAATAATTTGAGATTGTTTACTTTCAACTCCATTCAAATATTTTTAAATTTAGAAAGTTCTTTAATCTATTTTAAATATGAAACTTATAGTAAATGTTGTTCATATTTTAATGTATAAATTATTATAATTCATATTACTTGAAACTCGATAACGTTAGAGTTCGAATTTTGTTATTACATAATAATATTTATATTATGTATTAAATTTTAAATAAATTATTTAATTCACACGCTAATATTTATATCATGATTTTTATTATTTTTTATTTAATTAGTATATTAATATGTAATATAATTAGCTAACTAAATTGATTGTATTTAACATATTTACTTATGTTAAATATAGGTGCTTGGATTTAGGTGAAGAAAATGAGTGGATGAAATTGAATGTAGAAAGTAAAATGAGTGGAAGAAATTGAAAAAATCTTGTCAAAAATGGAAAGTGTGCCATTAAAAAAATCCCAATAAGGTAAGTGTGCCACGAATAGAGAAACGGAGAGAGTATTATATTTTTAATCATTAACTTTTTAAAATATCATGAAATTTTGAAATCTTAATTTAAAATTTATTTAATTAATTCTCACTTGGGTGTTTAAATTTTACAAGGATTGAATACGGTAAAAAGTACAATGTAAATAAGGAGAAAAAATAAATAATTATCATAGATAAATTATATCTAAATTATTAATTAGTGCTGTAAATTATGGAAGTATACATCTTCTACATAGTAGTACCAATATTGAATTCGTTTACATTCATACTACCAAAACTGATGTGCGTAGAACATCTCTAATACTAGGAGGGTGTATGTTAAAGGTTGAATTATTTTATGCTTATGTATTTGGAGTTGTTTGGTTTTAAAAACTTTGTTTTCCAACCCTAAATTTGTAGTTTCTTTCTTATTTCCTACAAACATTTAATAAATAATTTTAATATATTTGTGACCATAAATTTGTAGTTTCGCGTTCCTTATTTCCTACAAATATTTCATAAATAATTTTAATATATTTCGCATAATGGTCATAATCCGTACGTCACAACCTATTTTGCATAAAATCTTTTTTTAGTGAAAGATGTTGAATTTTGATCACATATTTGAATAGTGTTTTACAAGTTTAGTTACTTGATGTTTTTGTGGTTGAATTAGAGCTTTCAATTTTCTGATTTGAAAGCGAACAGAGCCGCAACCTATTTTTGAAATGCCTGATTTATACGACTGATTTTCCTTACAAGTTGTTGAAGGATTGATTTAAAATATCCGAGGTTTCACATGCTGGAATTCACACTATAAACACTTACTTTGAAGTTTTAAACAATGCAATTGAGCCTCTGTCAAATTATGAAAATGTGCGTATGTAGCTCAGGGTCTAATTTATAGAAAATGATATTCTTGACATTTGGTATGATGTTTTAACTAAATAACATGATGGTAAAAGTTGAATGAGCATGTTTTGGATTACAATTTGCAACAAACATGATGTGGTTTTATGTGATGTTGTAAACAGAGTAGTCGATGATCCTATACATCACACAATAATCTTTTTTAATTGCAGTTAAAAAAGTATAGAAGATGGTGTTACTCAGATGTTGTTTGATACTATAAATATATAACATAATGTTTTAATTCAAGGATAATTCACTGAATTCTCGAGTAATAGCAAACTCCGATTCCATGGATACACAAGAATATTCAGCAACAAGCAGTGCAAGAGATTCATCAATAAAGACAACTCTCGAAGTCTTTCAAATACCAAAAACAAAAAACAAAAGGAAGAAGAAAAACGGCCATGCACCACCACCCATAGAAACTTGTTCGGTTGTATTGAAGGCCTTGTGTGTTAAAGGTAGAACAAGTATGTAATTGTGGGATGGTCTAGTGAGTTTGTTCTCATGATCACTCTATTTTGTTTTGTATTATCGTAGCTCCATGTCCCCACGTAGGGGTAGTATTTTAAGCCCCTGGCCTTAGCACTTCTATGCCAAGGGACATGCATTACTTTCTCACTGTATTAATGGGGGTGGGTCAATGTGCTCATTCCCGTCGACTCTCGATTTCTTTTTATTTAGCATATTCCTCGAAAGAGCTCTCAGAAGAAAAAGCTCTCAGTAGTAAGAAAAAATCTCTAGAGAAAAAGAGGCACACCCTCTCTAGAATAATTCTAGCCGGTGTTCTCCATGAATTCGAGTTTTTTTTCTGAAGATTCTTTTGAACCATGGAATTTTCATGTTCCCCACTAGATTTCGATCAATTCCACTGTAGATTTTCTGATTTTTCTCAAATTCTATTGAATATTTTTTAATGGTTTTAGGGATCATTTTTTATCTGGTCAATTAGAATTTCTTTGCCGATTTAATTCGTGAACTTTTTTAGTACACTCCATTGGATTTATTCTTGGATTATACATCAGAAGTTATCTAATTGAGGGAGGGATTTTCCGCAGGGGTTACTCATGTTTTATTTGGAGTTTCGGTTCTCGTTGATTTTCCTGAGCCGCGGGTTTTTTAAATCTTGTTATTATAGTGCAATCCATTGGAATTGAATAGAAGTTTTTAGCGCAATAAACTAGAATATTAGTGCATTATGCTAATCAGGAAGATTTAGATTGATTCTTTGCTATATGTTGGATTTATTTGGATTTCTTTTTCTGAAATTTTCTGCAGGTATCAGCGTTGCTCTTGAATTCCATGGCATTTGGAAATTAGCGCAATCCGCTAATCAGAAGTATATGTCATGAATTTTGGTGCTGGATGTTTTTGGGGTTTCAATCCAGGATTTCTTTGGAAGTTCTATAGGTTTTATTATTGTATGTTGCCCAAATTTCTTGTTCTCGATCAGTTTGCAACCTCAGTTTAACTTCATATTTTGGCTCTAGTTCCAAAATTTCACAGTGCTGAATTGTTGCTTTCTTTTGGATCAAATTTGGAGATCAGTTGATCAGTACTTTGGGTTTATTTTGCATGGATTTTTCCATCTTCAGAACAGCTTGCTCAGCCTGATTAGTTTGTGTGCCCAGTTTTAATTCTTGTAGATTTGGCTAGTGTTTGCTCTCTTAGAAATCATGGATAATAGTACGAAGGCGCCTTCTCATGAGGGGCGGAAGACGAGTAATGGAAACAAGAATGAAGCGGGAACAATGAAACCAAATTCAGGTTGAACCACTTGGAAACCAAAACTGAAATGGAATGAACTTTTGAACAAATCAGTGGGGTCTCTCAATCATCTGGATTTGAGAATCTAGAGCCATGAGACTTTTGTCTTACAGCCAGGAGAAGAATATGTGGTTTGGGAGAAAAAGTTTTGCGATTTTTTGGTTTGTTGTCTAGGGAATTTTTTGGTAATTCAAAATTTCAAAAGACTTTTGGAATCATAGAATAAGGGTTGTGTAGTTACTATGGCTGAAAATGGATTCGTACGGTTCAAGTTTAACACAAGTGAAAACCGAGAACTAATTCTACATGGAGATGATTATTACATTTTTTGGAAGAAATAGTTTACGAAGATATTACCTGAGCAAGGGAAATTTGAGAGATCTATGCTGGCCATTGCACCCGTATGGGTAAGATTCACCTTGTTGGTATCCTAAAGTTTTAGGTAAAATTTCATTGGCATTAGGTAAGACTCACCTTGTTGGCATCCTAAAGTTTATACATGGATAATCGCACTTGCAATAGCAAAGGCCATGTGGCTCGAGTTCTAGTGAATATGGATACTTTGACAATATATCAGACCTCGGTTACCATTACTAGAGTTGATGGAACACTTCATGAGCAGCCCGTACGATTTGAAAACTGGATAAGATATTGTGAAACGTTTAACGATGTTGGACATTACACTTCTGATTGTGATCAATGGAAACAATGGCCAAAGAACAAGCAAAGTGAGAAACTCCAACAATAGAAAAATGGGGCTGCACAAGAAGAAATTAATGGGGTAGCCAAGAAACAAAATGTAAAGTAGGGAGTAACTCAAACAGTGGCTAAAGCTTAAGGAAAGGGAAAAAAGTGGGGAAGTGACTCTTGAGGAAGAACGACTGAAGTTAGGGGAATGGAGGCATGTTAAAGAGAAGAAGGCAGTGAAACGTGTGTTGCAATCAAGAGTTACATATAAAATAGGATATGACATATTAGAGGAGGAAGAGGACTCGGAGGAAGAGAAAGATGAATTAATTTAAGAAAGTGAAAGTGAAACCTCAATGATCCAAGGTTTGATCGATTATCCGGATGATGAATTCGATGGGGATGATGTGGTGGAAGAAATTGATGAGGAGGAATTTTTGGATGTAGAAGGTCATGATGACCAGCCGCAAGTAGCTCACCGTAATTCAGAAAAAGAGTTTGAAAAATGGAAAGAAAATTAATGTGGAACCAATCCCGACTCAGAGACCCTTACAAGGACTAGTAAATATTAATTTCCCTCCAAGTTGGAACGCCGGAACGCAGTACTCAGAAGTTGAAAATGAACAAATTGTCAAGAAAAAAACAACCAAGCAGCCACTAAAAAGAGTTATCTACGGGGAGAAAGACAATCTGGTGAAGGGTACTAGGAAAATTTCAGAAAAATACAAGAAGGTTAAGGTAAATAGAGGTGCTAAAGGGAATAGGAAAAAACTATCTCATCTCCAACAATACATGTAACGACGTGAAATAAATCCCGGAATAAAGGCGGCGGTGATGGGCCTAAACTCATCTTAGTGGAGCTGTAACGCTTGCTTGTTAGAATATAAGGGGAGGTCCCTGGAATTCCCCAAAAATGAGACAAGTCACACGGGCTATCTCTACATATCAGGCTAATTTTTTCTTCTTTTCTGGAAATATATATTGGCTCTAAATTTAAAGAGATTGAAATTTCCATTGAAAATGTAGGGATTAAATGACTTGAGCCACATTTTCGAAAGAGCTGGAAGGGGGAATAATGAATACAATGTTGTGTTGGAAAATTTAGATGTTGTGCATGCAACAGAGGCTGAGCGAGAGGTGCTATTGAAGCTGAAGAAAAAGGCGATATATCTTCAATAGGTCGAATCACAATTTTTGGCATAGAAGGAAAAATTCAATCTTTTAATCTTGGAGGGAGGGGGGCTTCTTATTATGATGGCCAACACAGGACACTGAAGGAAAAAATTATGCTTGCTGTTATGGATGCAAATGAAAGAGTTATCACTGCATCAAGGGAGAAGGGAATTATGTTCGTAGAGTTTGATAAATTTCTTTCTGATGCCGTTAGAAACCGGGTTACAATTAACCCGAGATTATTGAAAAAAGGGCCCAAGAGTTAATGCAGAAGAAGCAGCTTACCTAAGCTCGGGAGTTACTATGGCGGAAATTAAAGCGTCATTATTTTCAATAAAGGATGACTAGGCGCCGAGACCAGACGGGTATACCTCAGCATTTTTCCAAATGCAATGGGAGACAGTCGAGAATATTTTCAAAGAAACAACATTGGAATTCTTTGAGAGAACTGAGCTTTTGAGGTAGATAAATCACACGGCTATTTCTTTGATCCTGAAGAAATAATGCAACTTGAGGGTAGGGGATTTCACACCGATTTCTTGTTGTAATGTCTTTTATAAGACGATTACAAAGGTAATATTGCGACAAGAATGACGAGTGTTTTTCCGAGAATTATTGACCCAGCTCAGGCAACATTTGTAGAGGGAAGACTTATTTAAGATAATATTATGCTAGCTTAGGAAATAATTAGAGGGTATGCGAAGAGATCGAGCTCAAGGAGAATTAGTTTTATGGTTGATATAACCAATGTGTTTGATACGGTTTTGTGGGAGTTATTAGAGGAAGTTATCCTTGGGCTGAAATTTCCAAAAAGGCTTGTACAATGGATCATGCTTTGTTTTATGATGTCATCCTTTTCACTTGTAGTGAATGGAGAATTACATGGAAAATTTAATGGAAAGATTCGGTTGAGGCAAGGAGACCCAATGTCACCACTACTGTTCGTTATTTGTATTAAGTACTTATCCAGGATCTTGAGAGTGCATACAAATTTTAGGTACTTTGAGCACCATCCCAGGTGTGCAGACATGAAAGTTACAAATTTAGCCTTTGCTGATGACTTGATGTTGTTTTCTAAGGGGATGAAGAATCAGCAAATATTATTATGCAGTGTTTGAATGAGATCGAAAATACCTCGGGCCTCACAATAAATCCATCCAAATCAATGATGTTGCCAGTAGGAGTGGTGGATGATCTTACTTTCACCGGTATTCCCAGGAGGGGATCTGCCTGTAAGATATCTGGGAATTCCTTTGGATGAGAATCGACTCAAAGTTTCGCAATATGGGGGATTAATAGGCAAGGCAAGCAAGTCTATTTCATCATGGAAGGGCATACATTGCCTTTTGATGGAGCTTTTAAAGTTGGTAGCTCAAGGTGCAATTGGGTATTGGATCTAAAAACTTTCCATACAAGATCATGTTATGAAAATACTTCTGAGGCTTTGTAGAGATTTTTTGTGGGGAAGGCTGATATGAATCTCCTTGCGAAGACTCTAGATTGCGGAAAATTGGATCTTTATTTATTTGAGAATCTCGCCCAACTCAAATAAATGCACGAATCGCAGCGTCTAGCCC
>JAULKM010131197.1:0-19442 GCA_032355605.1 Rubia tinctorum
TGCAAACCTACCTAAATCTAGCAATCTTACACCAAAATGATAACAAAAGAGATGTAAAATGCTTCGTAAAACACATGTATTTGGCGTCTCATCATAGTGTGATGAGAAGTATGAATTTCAAAAAAATTGAGGTGGCTGAGGAAAGTAGGTGAGTTATACGAATGATTTTGCATTGAACTAAGTGTGGGGGAAGAGTATGATCTTTGTGTTGAGATGATGTAATTTTCCATGTGTTAGTTTTTAAGGAAGAATAACTCTTTCTCGAATGATCCTTGTGTTGAAATGAAATGATTTTCAATATGATGGTTCTTTATGAGGATTGTTATTATTATATGATATTTGGTGCATATGCTTGTATATTCTTGCCGTTACCATCTTCTTATTTTTGTGATAGAATAGATACAAATAGGAGTAGGCCGAAAAAAGGAACAACCTTCCTGGGTAAAAAGGGAAGAAGTCGGCTAAGGTTGGGAGACAAGAGCCGATGACTTCCTTCCTCCAAATACCGTATTTGTGGTTGAATAGTTCATGGGGTTGGCCAACATTTCCAGGAGTGTGGACCAAAGGTAGAGGTACCTAAATAGCCGAAAGACGACAATTTTGAAGATGAATTCGCATGCAAGGGGACCTTGGGAGCTCTAGGCCTACTTAAACCCGTCACTTATTTGCTAGGAATGATAAGCCTAGACAGTTTCTTAGAGATGTATTCCAAGACTTATATAAGGTGGACTTTGGTGTTTTTGGAAACCTTAGAGTAAGTAACAGATAATGATGGGAGGAGGATAATCCATTTCCACTTGGATGATAAGGAATACATAATGATACATCGGGAGATTGCCCGAGGTTTTTGGTGCAAATATGGGAAAGAAGTTTCAAGGACTCATCGACAAGAACTGTCCTTCTCCTTGAGCAACTTTTGGAGGAACCTCACGGAATGGAGAGGAGGCACTTCGCCAAGAGTATAACAATAGTCAACATGGCTTTGTGGTACGTGCAAATGATCCTATCCATGTGAGTATTTTACCACAAAGAGATATCGCAATGCCCCAACCGGGATGTCCAAATACTTTTAGTAATGACTTCGGAAGGGAATATCTACCCCAACATGGGGGGGGGGGGTCATGGAAGAATGCTTAGCTGTGGGGAAGAAGAAAGGTGGTAAGATACCGATGGGAGGCATGGTCTAACTTTTAGCTCAATATTTGGGACATTTGCCCCCTCTCCGTTTGCATTAGCAAACTTAGGGCGTTCGGGGACAAGGTACACCATGGAAAAGCTAGCATAGGCTTCAATGATTGCTACCTCTACCTCGGAGGACCGATTCATTTGGTTGTACGGTGGCCCTTTGGTTTGGAGCATCATGGTTCTTCCAAAACCGGAGCACACCCCCATCAACCAAGACACTATGTTGGAGGACTTATTTCTAGCACCCGATCCACAGTTTGAGAGAGGCCTTTTCAAAATCTTATCAAGATCGGATATTAACGTTGAGGAGGATAATGATGAGATTCCATCTAGGGAATCACCTACCCGCAGACTTCCTTGGCCAATTTTACACTTTTAGGGAACAACTCATGATTTCTACCAAAATAGTGCAAGAGGTAGGTCACGCGGTAGGAGGGATGAGTTTCAAATGGAAAAGTTCGGAGTTAGGCTTGACATGATGGACAACACGATGAGAGAATGAAGAGATAGATTGGAGGCTATTGAACTGGGAGTGGAGGAGGAATTTTCCATTGTTGATGGGAGAGCCAAAATGCAAGAGGAGGCCATGGAACAATTGATTGAGAGTTTTCATGTCTCAAATATTGAAGGATTTTATGACCTCGTTCCCTATGAGAGATAAGAATTGAGGCAAGAAGAGAGGAGAATGAGATGCTAGGTGAGACGCTTGAAAGAGGACCCTTCGGTGTCCCAAGAGTAAGTGCTCCTATCTTTCCCTCTCCCACTTATGATTTCTATCATTTTACTGCATTGGGGACAATTCATGGTTCAAGTGTGGGGGAGTGAGTAGTTAGGCACTTAGGAGTTTCATTGAGATTCCTTTGTGTTTTTGTTCTTTATGTTAGTTATTTTGCTTTCCTTATCTTCATGAAGTATGAAACCCACCTTTGGGACATTCTGTGCTACACAAAAACAAATTTTGAAAATTTTGAAAAAATGGAAAAATTATACCCAGCTAAGTCGAAAACCTAAAAGGGCGACTTAGGAAAAAATGGGAAAGGCCCAGATAGGTTGAAATATCTATGAAAAAAATGAGAGACCATGGTGTGGGAAATGGTGAGAGGTGAGCTCAACATGTGTGTGATTCTAGGATGAAAATCCAAAAGGGCTCCTAGGAAAAATGAGGGAAATTGAGAGAAATCAGAAACTTTAATTGAACATCTCTTAGATTGTCATTGTCGACTACTTCAGCGGAGTAAGCTAGGAGTAACATCTCTTTGGGTAAGCTTCACACTTACCCAATACACCTTGCCTTTTATTGGTTTGATTTTGGTGGAATAGGTTACTTTAGATTCTTTGGGGAGAGTGAGAGTTATGAGATTCTTACACCTTTGGGGGAACTAGGTTAGATTAGAAATAAGGTTGAATGTATTGGTTAATTTATCCTTGCATGATATCTTCCTCCTGGATCTTTTCTCATTTTTTCTTACTCTAGTATGAGTAAAGGTTTAAGTGTGGGGGAATTAATCTGCACCTAAATTCATGCGTTAACTGATGTATTTGACACATTTATTATTATGTTTTTGTTGGTTAATTGCTAGGTTTAGCTAGGTTTACATTACAAATGGTTTAGATGAACGTTGTTGGTTTTCTTATGTAAATCCCTAGTTCTGTAAACTTAATCAGATCTAACAGACACCATGTCCTCACGAGCTCCTACATTATGTTTTTGTGAGCTTATTGGTAGGATGGTTATGAGCACTTTGGCGTAGTTTTGTATAAGGCCATCCCCAAGGGTGGTAGAAGATATTAGAATGCCATCTCTGAGGGTGGAAGTAGACAAAAGGTCACGAATCAAAACGTGACAATAGATGGAGTTAAGCCGATAAGAAGAAGGGAGTTCATTCCAACATTTAAAGACTTGGTGCGGCCATGCCAGTATACATGGTTTGTGCTAGCCAACACGATCCGTGCTAGCCAACCCGGTCCATTCCAAGAGGCTCTTGGCATGGGACACTTGATTCAACCCGGCCCGTGCTATTGAAACATCTTGTGAGTCTAAGTATGGGCATGGGCCATGCCATTTAACACGACCCATGCTGCTTCAAAGTCAACATTCAAAGACTAGCCCACAGGTTGGAAGATTTACACGCCTCTAGCTATCAGTTTGCTCAGAAATCGACTCCCAGCTGACTGCCCGTAAAGATATTCATGGCTCGCACCATTCGAAAGTGGAAAATCATACACTCGACCGGTGGACCGTGAATATTCCCAGGACAAGCCGGAGGTTCGTGTTGAATGACGCGGGTCATGCCAAGCAATGCCAACACGGGCCGTGTTCTATAGCACGGCCCGTGCCGACAACTACTGTGGTTCTGGTAACTTTATGGGCCTTTTTTCAAGGCCCAATCCCTACTTCTATAATAGGATCCTATGTCTACTAGGTTTTTAGGTTTGAAGTTAGTTTTCATTCTCCTAAGAGTAGGTAGAGAGAGAAAGGGACTAACCCTTCTTCCTATTTTATTTCTCCTTATTTTTGCCCAAGGGCATTGAATCGAATGAAATACTTGGGTTCAATACTTATGGAATAGTTATTTAGCATGGGGATCTATATTTGTATTCATGACTTGGTAGCTATTTTGTGAGATTTAAGATCTATCTATCCATTTATGCTTATGAACATTATATTAACATGTTCTTCACACTCTTGTTAATCGCATTATTGTTACACTATGTTGGCATACACCTTAGTTTAATTTCATGTTGCGCATTTATTGATATCCCCTAGGAAGTGAAATATAGATGTAATAAGGTTAGCGATAGAATGGGACAGTATGGGTGTGTGCATGTGGATCACCGAGTCAATGTTACGATGACCGTATGCTAGACTTAGCTAGACTTTGATCCTGATGGTTTGGGGATAGAGATAGCATAGTAGCTAACAAGGTTAGCGTATTTCGTAACTTTAGAGTCGGCGATAAGGTGCCTATCCCCTATACCCTGTAGGTCTAGGGAGAAGCATTCATAATGGAGTGGTTGGGACGTAATCACACGGGGGATAATTGAATTTGCACAGTAAACAGGGCCGTTGTTCCACTCCCCAACTACGGAGGCGGTGCCGATAGAATATTAGAATAGCACTCTTATTTTATTGATAGGGGGAAGTGTTGACCATCGACCAAACTAGGTGACATAAACACTAGGATAGATTTGTATGTCTTGAATGTGATTAAATCTAGGATCGAAATACACTACCAGTCATGCTAAGCAAATATTCCCCAAGTGCTAGCTATTTATAGTTCTATTCTCTTGTGTTCTTGTATGCATGTAGTTGTTAGATAAAACCCCCCAAAACCTGTCTTTCAACATTATCTATTTTTGACACCTGATTTGATCGACGACCCGACTGCGACTTTGTATAGTTAACCATTAAATTCCTAACATCTTTGTGGACGATCCCGTTTTCTCCACTATCTACCCCATAAGAATGGGAGCAACTTTACAAATTTTATCTTTGATTCCAATCCACTCTGCGGGTTACTTATACTAATGACCCCGCGGAGAGGCGGATCATACAGTACATATTTACATCGATATATGAAGCCAGTGACGTAGACTTAGCCATATTTTTTTAAAAGTTCCTCACTGTCCACATGTTTTATTTTTAAAACATTCATTAAAAGTTGCCAGATGTGGCTCGGTATAACAGAAAGTAGCACTGGTTTTTGTATTTTCAACACCGGTTGGATGGAATTGGTGTTTCATACGTAGAAAAAAATATGCAGCTTTCTGTCCATGTATTCAATTAAAAACATTTCATTTAAAGCAGCCTTTGGAGGCTCCTTTGAGAATATGAGCACCGGTTCTTTTAGTTCCATCCGGTGCTACCAATGAATTTTAAAATCACACCCAACTGTTAACTGATCTAAATTAGAATATGAATTCACATGTAAACAATATGCAATAAACTCTTTTATCATCCAAATAATATCCTATACACATCACACAAACACTAAGGAGACAAAGGTTAGTCATTCAAAAACCCATGTGTGGCTTTATCTTTTGATTAGTGTGTTTAAATTTTATTAAAGTGGAATGACAGTCATTACATGTGTTTTAATGTAGTCAATTGTATGTTTATGTTGATCTGCACTCCGTGGGGTTGCTAATAAATCAAGGGAGATTTACTAACCCGCGGAGCGCTTGGGAATCAAAGATAAAAATTTATATTGTTGCACCCGTACTCACTACTAAACTACCCGGGATCATCCTCAAAGATGCTAGGAATTTAAAATATAACTATGAAAAACTTGCAATTGGGTCGTCAATCTGATTGAATGTCAGGAATAGTCAATGTTGCAAACAAGGATTTGTGGGTTTTTATCTATCAACTACTAAACATGCAAGAACAAGAGATTAAACTAGATTAAGCTAACACTTGGAAACATTTACGTTAAATGATCATAAGAATACTTTTATCCTCGATTATATCAAATACAAGACATATAAACAGATCCTAATGTTTATGTCACATAGTGTGGTCCATAGTCAACACTTCCCCTTGTCTGTCACACAAAGATGATCACGTCTTATTCCATCAACACCACCTCCTTAATTTGAAAAATGCATCAAGCGGCCCGGACGTTATGTGCTCCTCTTCTCTGTAAAGAATTACATCTTGGGATTTCACTATGAATACTTCTCCCTAGGCCTATTGAGGTAAAATGATTAGCATCTCATGATGACTCTAAGGTTGTAATGATAATAGTCAAATTACGACAACCGTAGTTGCTACTAAGTACCATTCCCTACAGTCATCGAAGCGGTGCTCATGACCCACATGCATACACCCACACGGTCGTAACCTCTCACTTCTCCTATTACCCTAACGACACTCCCAGGAGGACATGGATACTAGCATTATACATGAAAAATAGACTAAGGTGTATGCTAACATAGGATATCAATCATGCATTTAATAAGAATGTAAAGAACACATCAAGCGTGATGTTCATAAACATAAAAAGATAGGGTGATTTAGAATCTCACAAAATATCTACCAAATCATATATAAAATTAAACCCCCAAGCTAAAGAACTACTCCCTAAGAATTGAACCCAATCTTTCCATTGGATTTAATTCCCTTGGGCAAAACTAGGAAGATTAAACTAAGAAAGAAGGGTTATTCCCTTTCTCTCTCTACAAACTCTTAGAAAAACTAGGAGGATGAAAATAAAACTATCCAAACTTAAACCCTATTATACATAGGCCCCTTTATATAGTAGATAGGAAATAGGCCTTGAAAGAGGCCCAAAAAGGCAATGAAACCCTAGCTAGCCGCCAACATAGGCCGTGCAGTAGTAGCACACTACCCGTGTGGCACGACCTATCCAATAGGCACATGTCGTTGGTTGGGTGCACATTTCCTTGCAACTGAGTGGTGCGGCCATGTGTTTCCTCACGGGCTACCAGCTGGGAACATCTTCTTGACATCCGAACTGCACGACCCATGGAATAATTCACGGGCTGCCGACTGGAAGGATCTTCTGAGTATCTAAACTGCACGGCCCGTGCAATACTTCGTGGGCCGCATGCTAGGTGTTAATTTCTGAGAAAACTGATGGTGCGGCTGTGCATTTCATCACGGGATGTGGGCTGGTTTTCGAATCATGACTTTCAAGGTGCACAATCTGTGCAATGTGGCACGACCTATGCTTCATACTTAGCCGCATGAGCTTGTTGAATTGCATGGGTCGTTCAATACATTTTGACCTATGTAATTACTTAAGCCTCACACCATTGGCTTACATGAACCGTGCAATACAACACTGGTGTGCCAGTCTTCTAACTTCTTTGGCCTTCAACTACCTTCTTCGGCCTTCAACTACCTTCTTCTTTACGCATTTCCATCTTTTACCATGATTAAGCGTGTGGTCTTTGGTCTAGAACTATCATTGTGAATGACCTTCTACTATCTAATACCATCCTTGCGAATGGCATTCTACTCCAATGTGCTTATGAACGATCTACAATGAAGCTCACAAAATAGGATCTAGATGCTATTAAGAACATAGCATTCACTTGGTCTAAATAAATTTACAAAACTAAGGATGTAGATAAGAAAACCAACAAAGGCTATCTAAACCCCTTGGGATATAAACCTAACTAAACCTAGAAATCAACCATCCAAAACATACTAACAAATGTGCTAAATGCATTGGTTAACACATGCTTTTAGGTGCAGATCAGATGTCAGCATAGACATTGAACCATAAACAACTGATTAATTTTTTATTTAATCGAATGATGTGGGATTTATTTTTCATCATTGAGTGTGTGGTGTTATGTTGGTTTTTATGCATGTTAGGTGTTTGATAAACTACTTGTATGTGTTCTAGGACATGACGCCAAAAAACCCTTTTAAGAGGTCAAGGAAGGACTCCTCATCAACATTGGGTTGTGGATATGATGACAAAGTAGAAGATGGGAACTTCGTAACAAAGCAGGGGTTCTTACACAAGCTTACTAATTACGAATATCGTATTTGGAAAAGGGATTAGAGAA
Source organism: Rubia tinctorum (assembly GCA_032355605.1). Taxonomy (NCBI): domain Eukaryota; kingdom Viridiplantae; phylum Streptophyta; class Magnoliopsida; order Gentianales; family Rubiaceae; genus Rubia; species Rubia tinctorum. The sequence continues at coordinate 7,729 of JAULKM010131197.1, forward strand.
ACTCCCCCCTTTCGATGAAATGTATTCAGAGTCTTGGGTGGGAAAGATTTTACGATTCACCCCTAGCGTTCAACACAAGTGTGGTATGTGAGCTCTACGCAAACTTGAATGGCCAGACAAAGAGGGACCTCTTCCTCTTCAAAGGCAAATTAGTGTCACTCACGCAAGAAGTGATAAATGATATGTACAGGCTACCTCAAGTGGCTAAGGAGGAGGATGAATTGGTAGCATATTGAGCCATGGGTATGTATTAAAACATCATGAATGAAATGGTATGAGTAGTGACACAATAGGGAATCAATGTTGACAAACTAGTCACCCCTGACATGTTAAAATTTTCAAAGAAAGCCCTCACTTATGAGATTAATGAGTGGTATATTTTGTTTCCTCTCATATATTTCTTGTGAGAGTCAACACAGAAGTGCATATAAACGTCTTTTCATCCTTCAAGCTATTGAAAGGAAGTTTCATTGAAATCTTAGATAGGACATGCCAATTGAGCTACTATGGGATTTGGACAAAACAGGGTGTTACAACTTCAGCAAGTTAATTTTGTTGTTGTGTTCTAAGGTTGGCATTCCACATCATACCCATGACACCTATGGTGAGGCAATGGATAAGATTTACATGGAATCATTTTGCAATCAAGTTCCAAATCCGGGAGTCATACTTGAGTCAAAGGTGACAATATTAATGGAGGAGTGATTCAAGAATTTGCAGATAGAATCTCGTTGTGACGGAAACTGGTTTGATCACATGGGCATGGTTTTCAGCCATCAATTCCTATCACCTATGGATGTTGTTGGGTCATTCCCGATAAGCATCGCTCCAAGGCAAAACGATGTTGATGTTGGTCCTAGTTTGCGAGAAACCTAGGGTTGTGATGTAATCATGACAGAATAATCCTTTACTAAATGTTATTCTTGAACTAATGTAGTAGTTACACGTGTTTCACATATTAGTTTTGAACTATGACCATATTCCTAATTTATCATACGCGCATTAATTTATTGGCTTCGTACCAAATTAAGCCCCTCCTCCTTAGCCTAATTATTGTATGTAATAGTTTCAGACGTCCACCTCGATATTTTTGGAAATTGGATGAGTAGGTTGCATAGAAAATTAATTGGACCACAATGTACTTTTTTTAAACTATTAGCCAAAACTATCTTTTAAGTTTCTGGATAGTTTGTTTGACCCAATTTTCCCCAAATCATACAAACAATATTTCTTAGTGGTGAATTGAATATATGTATTTTGAATTTCGAGTTCTGACACCTCCAATTTCCTTGGAGAGATCTCAGCGCAAAAAGTAAATAGTTAACAATGTGTCCAAATTTGATTATGATTGAACCCCACGGGACTACCAACTTTCCTTGTTGAGTTTATGTGCCTTGATTATGAAATAAATGTGGATTGAGTCTCACAAATATATCTACAAGTACGTACTTGTCACCTTTGTAACATTCATTTAATCAATATTGGTTTATTCTAGACAACTCACTAGCGCTTTTCCGAAAAGCATGGATGGATTTTTTTCTCATTTTATTTGATTAATAATATTAATGAATACTAAAATCCCCAAAATTTAGGTGTTCAAAATATTTTATCCCCTTCATGGAAAATGGAAATCATTTCAAATACAATCAATTCCCTTGTCCTTATATGTTCCCCCATAGTAAGCATTTCGAAGTGTTAGAGAAAGATCACTTCCATGCAGAAAGAAAAATTGGTCGAGTAGGTTGCATTTAGAAAATAATTGAGCCATAGTGTAATTTTTGAAATTATTGGCTAAACTATCTAATAAGTTTCCGGATAGTTCCTCTTACCGGGTTTATCCCAAATCTGACAAACACGGCTTTTGAGTGGTGAATTGAATATATTTTTTCCCAATTTAATTTCCAACACCACCCACTTTATTGAAGAGATCTAACCACAAAAATTGCAAATTGATTAAGGTCAATCCAAGAAATGTATGCTAGCACTAGTTCATCATAGACGAACAACCGGTGCCACCAAAATTGTAAAAGTCAAATACGTGGTAGGAGGGAAAATGAAAATTTTGAAATTTCTGGAAAAAAATAAGCACCAGTTCTGACTGATTTAGCACCAGATGCTTTAACTGAATTAGACAAAAACTTTACGAGTCCCAACCATCCATTAAAAAGATTCTAACATTATAGTTATGGTAGCCTTAGTAGGCCACATTTGTACATAAGATCACCAGTTAGACCATAATCAACACCGGTGCACCATGCTTAGACAAAATTTCCCCCCTATCCATACTCTTCACACAAAAAAAGACAAAAATTATAATTAAAGTATCATTCCAAGCGATACTCCATACTTTTAAATAAAATACTCTTTCCTCTCTATTCACTTCCTTGATTTACAAAAAAAACATTATTTAAAGGATCCTTATAAGGATGCGTTGCATAATCTCAATACCGGTTAAAACCTTTTGGGAGGTCATCGTCATACCTCTCAAACATACAATTTATAAGCCCTAAATGCTTCCCAAATAAAATTCAGTAGATAATGGCAAATCAGGGTCGTCCACAAAGAAGAGGGATTTTCCAAAGGGTTTTCACATATAACGGTGAATGCTATACTGGATATAAAGGTATGCATATAGATAAAAAAACATGTAAAGAGGGGAGTTTTTTGGTTGGTTTTTCTAATTAATCAATTTATAGACAAGTTAACTAGTAAGCAATGTAAATCTACTAAATATGCAATAATTAATAAGAAGAGTTTAAACACGAGTTACGGGACCTTGGGCGCAATTGATTTCTACTTCCAAACCTCTTATCCATCATTGAACATACAACCTATTAAATTCTTTTACTAGTTGTTGTGAAGATAAATCTTCTATCCTTCTTTGATAGTAGTTTACGAATGAATTCGACGTCTCTTGCTAAACCTCACTAATGACTCATTTAGTCGATCAACGCTTAAAAGTATCCCATTAATGGCATTAAGTACAATTAATCAACAAGCTTGGTAAAATTTATAAATACTGTTCCGTGTCTAAGCATTGAACCAATTCATACATTTACACAAGACAAGTCAAGAACATTCAACGTTCATAAACTTCTCCTATATTCTACCCAAAATAAACATGATAAAGAATTCAACATTATCACATTTATCTAGCATTCATCAAATCATCAACTATATTAGAAGCTCTAATTCATGCTTTTGGATTTCATATCAAAAGAAAGGAGAATTAGCTATTTTCTCAAAACCCTAACAAGTAATCATACAAACATTTCATATACTAAAACTTCCAACACCATTAATGTATTCAACAACCAAATTTAAGCACAATAAATGCACAATAGCAAAGCATTAAATAGTTTCATACAAAGTTCTCGAGACATGAGTTTAGAAGCCTTAATCAATTGCTCCCAAGATTAAGTTTAGCTACTAGAATCCATACTAAACAACAATAGCAATTCAAACATAAAATCATGATGAAAGAAAGAGAAAATGGTGGAAAACTAGGTTTTTATGGCTATGAAATCGAGAGAAAAAGGTTTCTAGAAAATAGAGGAGATAAGAGGGTATTTATAGTACAAAAAGGTCAAAAAGCATATCTAGGCAGTGGGCCGTTGTGACGGGCAGAGTAAGCTGCCCTCTCATGTTGTCTTCTTTTTTGTCTACGTGTAGTTGTCTCCTCCTCCCTTATTTAGTTCTTCAAGGTCTTCATTGTTTTCAAAATGCAGTCTTCATGGTCTTTAAATCTTCAAATCATTACATTGTCTCACAAAAACCTTATTAAAAGTGATTAGAGCGATAAAGTCGCTCTTAACTCTAGTAATAGAATTTCAAGGTTAAATGGAGTATCCAAAGCACAAAACCATACTAAATGAGTATGAAAGATCCCAAAATCATCGTATAATATGGACATGTCAAACCTCCCCACACTTGAACCTTACTCATCCCCGAGTAATAAAATATTCAAGAACACAAAGAAGTTCAAATGTCCCCATCCTAATTCTAATATTTCCCCAAATGAAAGCCTAAAAAATATCAATATCACAATTCTCAAAAGTTTCTCTCACACACTACCCGTATTCCTATATCTACCCAAATATACTACCTATAATTCCCTAATTTCCATAGACACATTTCCTAACTTTCTAATCCCAAAATCCAATGGTATCAAGTGAGGTTAAAACTATATCGAATATTCAAGTACGAACTTCACTTTATACCAATATATCAACCCAAAAATTAAGAATTTCATACCTTAATTTGTTTTCCCCTCTAGATTACCCAATCCCAAGAAGTGTCATGATGTTAGGCAACCCTATCATCCAATTGTCAACCGCAACCTTATGACTCCAACGCCGTCAAATGAGTAGATATTTAACCAATTTTTTTTCTCTCTTTCTCTCATTTTGCCTAGGAGCCCTTTCGGGTTTTCATCCTAACCACACATCATGTTTCTTTTGGCTCACATCTCACCCACATTTAGCCTCTCATTTTTACCTAGGCCGCCCTTTTGGGTTTTCGGCATATCCTGGCCCCCAATGTTGCCTAAATTTCCCTCCCGAGTTTTCAACTTAGTGGGTTTTCTTCTTTTTTCATTTTATATATATTTTTTTCAATTTATTAATTTTTTCCATTTTTTGTGTTTTCCAATTATAAATTGCAAAAAAACTTCCGCATGTCAAAACTACAAAAATATCTTAATGCATCAAAATATAACATCCCAAAATCACGAAAAAAATACCCAAGTCTACATCCAAAATATCGCATCCCAAAATATCGTATCCCAAAAAGACACAGTGAATGATAAATATAAATCCCTCCCCACACTGGAATACTTCATTGCCCTCAATGTATACAAAATAGGGCAAAACACAATACATAACGAAGTAGGGGGGTAAACGAAGGAAAAGTGCTCACAATCACTGCTGTGAGGATGAACCACCATGTCCATAGCGCTGCTGAAATGAAGCCATCCACTCCTAATTCCTCTGGCATCTCTCCCTGCGCCTAGATGCTCCGGGATCTGGTCTCGTAGTGCCACCAGCTCGTGCCTGCATATCCCACACTCTGGATGTGAGCTAATCAATCTTGTCTTCCATATCCAATAAGTTTCGTGACATGTACATGTTGTTGTAGATCATGTCATGCAGCTGGTAAAAGAAATTTGTTGGCGGCTGCTGCTGAGGCTAGCTGCGGCTGCTGTGATAATCCTGCATCAGATCGGGATGTTTGTGTTTTGGAGAAGGATGTGGCGAATGGGGTGCATCCTGCAAAAAAGCCATAGTATAGGGTAGAGCACCCTTATCAGACTAGACCAGGAGGTTGTTAAGCTCCTGCAGAAATCCTCGCTTGCACTCTGCATCTGGCTCGATCGCCAAATCAGTTACCGGGGTGTCCAACTCCACCTTCGTACGCTGGGGCTGTGGAAGTTTCATGAAAGTGATGCCTCTAGCCACGTACAACCAATGGAAATCTCGTGGATCCGTTGTTGTCTTGATCAAGTGGAAGTTGGCCATCCGGGTCAACGTGATGCGATAAGACTCCCCTCAACCAAGTAGCTGAAGGCTGTCAGGTATGGCGATGCGCAACTACTCCGTAAGTAGGGTGATCATGCCCCTAATGATATCTCGCCCTTATCCTTATTTTTCGCCTCCAGGACTTTCGTAATCCACAAATCTGCCCATTATCCATATCTCGTGCCCTCACTCGTCAGCTCCCAAAGAAACCGAATCTTATCATTTGGCACATTTGTTGCCTTAGAGCGGCGGAATAAAGTGGTGGAGAGAAGGCGGTACACATATCGAAGCGCCGGATGGATGATGACATAGTTCTTGTCCCTGACATTCTGCGTCTTCCTGGTGATGGTGTCCCAGAATAAGAAGTTCTCCTCAATGGTGGGACTGTGTCTCTCTGGATCGAACCTTGCCCAGATCTATGCTCCGTCCCACCCAAAGGCCTCCTCAATATCCGAGAGGCTCATCTTGTGTGATCGGTCATTCAGATGAAACTGAATGAACCTCTCGCGGGGCACTCCATCCCTCTCTGTGTATGCCCTGACCATAGACAAGAAATCCAGGGTGTATCTCCAGTATGTGGGTTCTCTTCGAGATAAGAAACCTTCCATGCCTCCTTTATTGAGGAGGCATAGGATCGGCTCCTTTAGCTGAAGGGCCTCCAACGCGGCTTCATCAGCGAAGTACATCTCTAAATCTTCCTCGAAGATAAAGCATCCCACCTCTTAGCATAAGCGCCGGTGATCCGACGCAATCCCATGAATATATCCGGGAGAGTTGAAGGTGCAGGCTTGGCTACCTGCGGAGGAGGTAGAGGTGTTGCAGAAGGACTTGTTCGCGATCTCTTCTTTGGAGCCATGTTTACTCAATACAGCAAGAAATGTCAAATTCACAAGGAAATAAGAGATAGATTAATGAAATAATCGCTTGGACATTATTTCAAAAAAGCACATTTTTACAAACTAGTATGGAATTCATAACAATAAGCACCCGAACATCAATATAGAAATTAACAATTGTAATCAAAATGATTTAGTAAATATACTACAATCATGAGAAATCCACTATAAATATGCAAAATGCATATATGTCCATGTGCATAAATTTCAATCCAATTGAAATACTAAATACACTATGTCAGAATAATAAAGGCAAACTATCCTAAGTAAAGCCAAACCAAAAGCTAAACTACTCTAATCAAAGCCAGACTAGCCTAATCAAAGTCAAACCAAAGCCAAACCAAAGCCAAACCAGTAAAGCTACACCAAAGCCAAACTAGCCTAATCACAACCAAAATCTACAATAATTCCACTATCCAATACAATGGCCAATGAATATCACAAAAATAATAACCTCTACGCTTGGATATTAGTTATGGAACTTATTCCACACCCTCATCCATATCACAAAAATAATCATATGACAAAACTATTCACAAATTTCATGAACCTATTCATGAAATAATAAAAAAACTCACATCCCCCATCCATTTCATGAATATATTAGCCTTATACTACCAGAACAAGAACCAGAACAAAAACAATACATAACATTATTCTACCTTTATACTACCGGATTCACATTATACTACCATTATACTACCATTATTCACATTATACTACCAGAACAAGTACCTTTTCACATCATCAATATTTCAAAAGATGATCAGTTCATCAAATGAACACATTCACAAAAATCCCTAATTCAAAAAATATAACAATTCAAGAGTAAAGATTTGAAGAAATATACAATTTGAAGCTTAGGATGATGAATTAAACTAGCCCACGAAAATACCCAATCCTAAGCACCCTCAAATTCAAAATCCTCAATTGTTGGGGTTTCGAATTCGAACTATTTTTCAGAATTTTTGGTGGAATGGGAGTGAATTTGTGGAAGGTTATGAATGGGGAAGGTTTCCAGCCAGTTTTAATGGAAGTTTCCAGCCGGATATGGTGGGGAAGAAGTGGTGGGATTGGATTGGCAGAGGAGAATTAGATGTGGAAGAGGAAAACTGACGGGTTCTGCCCATTTATTTTTTCATATACGAACAGTGTCGCACTAGCGATGGGATTGTCGCGAGTCACGATGATGGAGTCAATGGACTCCCAAAAGTCAAAACTACATCGCGACTTACGATGACCCTATCGCGATTCGTGAACTTTTGTTCCAGGGACTTGCAAAATTTTCAAAATCTTTCTAATTTCATCCATGATCGCAAAATAACCATCGCGACAAGTTCATCGCGGCAAATGAAAATATGTTACTGGAAGTTGCAATTTGGCTAAAAACTTCTGATATTCATCGCGACCATGACAGTACCATCGCGACTCACGAAAATATGTTACAAGAAGTTGCAATTTGGCCAAAAACTTTTGATTTTCATCGCGATTCACGAACAAATGAAACTGGGAGTTGTCAAAATCCCCTATTCGTTGCGAATCGCGACTTGTCTGTCGCATCTCGCGATAGATAGGGTTTCCCTTACTTATAAAACAAATTCAGAAGTTTACCAACTTCCAAGCCTCTCTTACCTTCTCATTTCCTTCACTCCTTCCATCTGGTGCAATGTACCTCAATTGGCTACAACATAATCAACGGAAGATTTAAAGTGACGATCTGGATGATCAAAACCAAGTTTATTTAATTTCGTCAGTATGACTTACCTCTTTTCTTGGGGTTTACTCAAAAATCGGATCAAGAAGATCAACATGTTCTCCTTTTTCTAGCACAAAACCTTCATGGTAAAGTTTCAAACGTTGTCCATTCACCTTGAAAGAATTGGACTTAGCTTGATCTAAGATTTCCACCGCAACATGTGGTAAAACTTTCAGGACTTCAAAAGGACCAATCCACCGTGACCTCGATTTACCAGTAAAAAATCGAAGGCAGCATTGAAATAGGAGGACCTTTTGACCTACGTCAAACTCCTTCCTATTAATCATCTTGTCATGCAAAGCCTTCATTTTTTCCCTTGTAAATCTCAGTGTTTTCATAGAACTCTTTTCTTATCTCCTCCAATTCATGCAATTACAGCTTCCTATGCAAATCAGCCTCATCCATGTCAAGGTTGAATTTCTTGACTGATCAATAGGCTTATGCTCTATTTCCACCGGGAAATGGCATGGGTTTCCAAAGATCAACCGGTATGGTGACACACCAACTGGTGTCTTATACGCCGTCCTATCTGCCCACACGACATCATTCAACCGAGAAATCCAATCCTTCTGGTTAGGATTAACCATTTTTTGAAGAATGGACTTGATTTTCCAATTGGAAACTTTGGCTTGGATATTGGTTTGTGGGTTATAGGCAGTGGATGTCTTATGTGCAACACCGTACTTCTTAAAAAGTGCCTCAATAGTCCGATTGCAAAAATGGGTGTCACGGTCACTAATCAAGGCTCTAGAGACCTCAAAACTAGAGAAGATATTATTTTTTAAGAAATATTCAACCACTTTAGAATCATCAGTCCTAATGAATTTTGCTTCAAACGACTTTGACACATAATCAACGACAAGAAGAATATATGTAAAGCCAAAAGATTTAGGGAAAGGTCCCATAAAGTCAATGCCCTAAACATCAATGATTTCATAAAACAATATAGGTTTTTGAGGCATCTCATTCCTAGAGGAAATATTTCATACTCTCTGACATTCATCACAAGCTTTAGAAAAAGTGTATGCATGTTTATTCAATGTAGGCCAATAAAAACCACTCTCTAGGACTTTTCTAGAGGTCCTCTTTGCTCCAAAAGGACCGCCACATGCATAAGAATGACAAAAGGCAAAAATTGAATGCACTTCATTATCAGGGATACATCTCCTAACAACCAAATCAACAAAATGTTTCCAAAAAAAGGGATCATCCCACACATAAAACTTAGCATAACTTTTTAGCTATCTTTTTGGGGCTTTGTAAAATGGGGAGGAAATTTACCAAAGACAAGAAAATTCACAATGTTGGCATACCACGGTTGAAGTTTCCCGATAGCGAACAATTGTTCATCGGGGAAATCCTCACGTATATGTTCCATCATTTGTGACATTACCTCATATTTTTGGTATGGAACCAACCGGCTCAAATGATCGGCTACAAGGTTCTCTGTACCCTTCTTGTCTCGGACCTCCAAGTTAAACTCGCTCAAAAGAAAACCCCATCTAATCATTCTCGACTTGGTATCTTTCTTCGTCATCAAGTGACAAAGCGCTGCATGGTCAGTGTACACAATAACTTTGGCACCAAGAAAATAAGATTGAAACTTTTCTAAATAGAATACCACCTCTAGCAATTCCTTTTCTGTGGTGGAGTAGTTCCTTTGGGCCACATTGAGACTCATGAATGTGTAGTGGATGACATGAGGCGCTCTCCCCACTCTTCGACCAAGCACCGCTCTGACGGCGTAATCACTTGTATCACACAAGATCTCAAAGGGCATGGACCAATCGGGGGGTTGAATGATAGTGGTCAAAACTAACCTCTCTTTCAATAAATTGAAGGCCACTTTACAACACTCATCCACCACAAATTCCACCTCCTTTTGCAACAATTTGCACAAAGGGGATGCAATTTTGGAAAATTCCTTAATGAACCGACGGTAGAACCCTGCATGAACAAGAAAAGAGCGCATTTCACGCACATTAGTAGGATAAGACAAAGTTTGAATTGTATCTATCTTTGCCTTGTGTACTTCAATACCTTTAGAGGAGACAATGTGGCCTAAGACAATGCCTTGTTTTACCATAAAATGACATTTATCGGAATTTAACATAAGATTAGTATCAATGCAATGCTTAAGAACTTGTGCTAAATTTGCTAAAAAATTGGTAAAAGAATTACCATGAACGGTGAAATCATCCATGAACACCTCAACAAAGTTTTCAAAAAATTCCAAGAAAATGCTTACCATACACCTTTGGAAAGTAGCAGGGGCATTGCATAGCCCAAAAGGTGTACACTGCTAAGCAAACGTACCAAAGGGGCACGTGAAAGTGGTTTTCTCTTGGTCCTCCGAAGCTATGGCCACTTGAAAATACCTCGAGTACCTATCCAAGAAGCAATAGTATGGATGACTAGCGAGTCTCTCGAGCATTCGATCAAAGAATGGTAACAAGAAGTGATCTTTCTGGGTTACCGCATTTGGCCTCCAGTAGTCAATACGAACTCGCCACCCATTTCGGACACGAGTGGGCACAATTTCACCTTTCTCATTCTCAATTACAGTCACTGCACTCTTATTTGGCACTACTTGAGTTGGGCTCACCCATTTACAATCCGAGATCAGATAAATCATCCCCACTTGAAGTAATTTGAAGATCTCTGCCTTCACCACCTCCATCATAGGTGGATTTAACCGATGTTGGGGTTGTCTCAAGGGTTTTGCATCATCTTCTAACAAGATTTGGTGCATGCAAGTGGATGAACTTATACCTTTGATGTCAGCAATATTCCATCCAATTGCTTCCTTGTTTTCCCGTAAAACCACCATTAGCTTCTCCTCTTGCTCTTGGGTAAGTTTACTTGAAATGATGACCGGAAGTGTTTCCTCTCCCCCAAGAAATGCATACTTGAGGTCACTTGGAAAAGGTTTGAGCTCAATCACTGGGGCTTTCACAATTGATGGCAAGAGTTCTGGTTTCTTGAATTCCTCTAAGGGTAGAGTAGGAGGTTTCAGACTCATCTTTTGAAGCTCATTCAAGTCCTCAAAGCTTTCTTTCAAGTTAGTGCTCACATATTACACATAGTATACTTGACTATCACATTCTAAAGCAACTAACAAGGAATCATCACCACTTAATTCAAAAACATCTTACACAACATCATCAACAACATCTAAAGCATGGAAAGAATATTCTTCATTAGGATACTTCATAGACTCATTCATGTTAAACTCTATTTTAATTCCATCAAATTACATGGTGATGGTACCATTATGCACATCAATCATTGTCCTAGAAGTTTTCAAAAATGGCCTCCCCAACAAAATCGGAGCGGCATGTTTATCACGCTCCATATCAAGGACATAGAAATCTGCGGGAATATTAAGGAATCCACCTTAACCAACATATCCTCGACAATACCTTTAGGATATGCACTAGAATGATTAGCTAATTGGATAACCACCTCGGTTTTATGCAAAGTACCCAAATTGAGGCTTTCATACAAAGAGTAAGGAATCACATTTATGGATGCACCTAGATCAAG
>JAULKM010131207.1:0-19442 GCA_032355605.1 Rubia tinctorum
ATTTCTTCTAATTTACACTTTAAACCTTGGTCTTTCCATGACTTATAGAAAAACCGTCTTTCAAGAGACGGACTCTAAGATGAATTCATCAATATCTCACATGATATATTTATTATATACTCCCTCCGTCCCACTCTAAATTGATTATTTACTTTTTTAGAGTCAAACATTACAAACTTTGACCCTAAATATAAATTGACATGTAAATAATAAATATATCATGTGACATATTGTTAGATTTGTCTTAACATGACATGTAAATAATAAATATATCATGTGAGATATTGTTAGATTTGTCTTAACATCTATTTTCTAAATATTATTTTTTATGTGATATTATTATATGTAATTAAATATATTTCCGGTCAAACATGATTATTGAAGAACGTGAAAAAGTAAATAAGCCATTTAAAGTGACACGGAGATAGTATTTGTTTTTATATTTTAGACACTTGAGAAAATATGATTGTGACCCTTTTGTATTTGACGTGGTATATATAAATCACAACCCCTAATTTGTATCCATTTTTCATGGTTCAGATTCCATACAAACACAGCCACACTAATAATAATAATAGCTGATGAGATTTATTCTCGTAATACTTTTTGTTACTCGTGTCATTCAACTCTTCTTTTTTCTTTCAACATTTGGCCTGTCTCTCACCAACAACTCTGCATTTGATATTCAAGGTTTTTTTAATCCCCTCTCAACTACTCCCTCTATCCCAACAGTTTAGCCATATATTTATTTTTTTACGATTTTCAATAATTGTGTTTAACCGTCAGTATCTCTTAGCTATATATAACAATTTCACAATAAAATTTGATATTTATAAATAGATGTTAAAATGAATTTAGGGATATCTAACTTTTAATATAAATATGTTAATTTATGTTTACGGTCAAAGTTTATCAAGTTTGACTTGAAAAGAGTAAATAGACCAAAACTGGTGGGAATGAAAGAGTATTTAAGAACTTAAAAAGCTATCAAGTCACTAACTTTCACATATTTTGAACTATTAATTTTTAATGCACCAAATTTAATCTACTTGGATGGTAATAATAGGGTCATTCAAGAATTGATACGAAAAACTTATATCTTTTTCCATAAATAAAAGGCAAAACCTTGGAAAAGACGGTATTTTCATAACCTTATGGAAAGACGGTATTTCCATAACCTTATGGAAAGATGGTCTTTCCATAGGTTTATGGAAAGACGGTCTTTCCTTAAACTTATGGAAAGACGGTCTTTCCTTAAACTTATGGAAAGACGAATTTAATTAGAATAATAACAGGTAAAAGGTATTTGTTGCAATATTAAAGTGTTATTATACATCGTGTAGTAGTTATAAATTTTATAATCTGGTTCATTCAATTAAAGGTGGTTTCTTTTTTATTTTAAAGGAAATGCTTTTAATTAGGGTCCGAATTCAGGTCCAAATTTAGAATTACCCTCCCAAAACATCCTTTCATTTTGAAGGAGGGTTTAAATCGATTAAAGATGGTTTTAAACCGATTAAAGAAGGTTCCACCTTTTATGAAAATCGATTAAATGCAGTTCTATTGTAGAATCGATTTAAATGGGTTGCCTTTGCTGGATCTTTTGACCCCCTCTATAAATAAAAATAAATTTACTCCCCATTAGTTTTTTTCCCATAACCAACCCCTGGGTTTTCTCCCTTCACCATCACACTCTCACCCACTCGCACCGCCTCCACCTCTCGTTCCGCTGTGCCGCTGCTTTGTTGACGCATCGCCTCCATCCTCTCGCACCACCGCATTGCCTCCCTCCTCCCGCACCACAACGTCGCCTCCCTCCTCTCGCATCGCCACGCCACCTAGAGAAGGTCTTCGTCCCGCCGCATGGAGAACACCACCACCAAAGAAGGCCTCCGCATCCAAACCTTCTCGCCTTCCGTCGTCGTAGCCTCTACCGAAGAATGCTGAGGGCTTGTTTTTGAACAAGTTAGTTTGTTGTGTTAAATTTTTGGATGATTTGAGGTTTATAATTTCTTGTATTCCTGGTTAGTTTCTCAAATTGGAATGCATTATTGCTCTATTGACGATTTGAGTGGGAATCTCCTACATTTTTTAAAACCTTGGAAATAGGTTAAGAATTTAGACCATAATTAAAGACATTTTTTCAATACGATTAAAGGTGGATCCAGAGAATGACACCTGAAATGTACCTTCTCTGATACATTAAAACTGTCTTTAATCACCTTTTTCCATAGCGAATCATAATCGATCTATTATAGCAAAATATGAGTGGAGGTCATTTATACCTAGGCATTAAACATTATATTTTAAAGAAAGACCTATGTAGTAAGGATGCATATGATAGTAGTAGGTGGTTCTCTATTGTAAATCATCTAACAAATTTGACTTGAACCCATCAATATGATTTAATTTGTACCAGGTTAAGAAAGTTTTCCACCTCGAACCGAATACAATAAATAACATCAAATATGTATGAAAGTAAGTAATTGGCATCAAATTGGACTACCTTGTCCTATCTTGCCAGAATTTACCAATCTATTGTGATCTCTATCCGGTGTCGCTGAATGTTGGTTGTTGAAATGTCTTTTAATTCGGATTTCTCATAAACCTAGTTTGGAGAATAGATCAAAATTGAAACATGTTTCTTGAGAACAAACGTTGCCCAAAAATCATAGATTGTTAGATACAATATAATTTAATGCTATAAATTATCATATTCCACAATCCGAGTGTGTTTAAAATGGCAGACCATAAATTAAAAGAAGAACAAATGGAGAAAAGAAATATAAATTAAAAAGAAACAAGAGGAAAACTTTGTAAAATAAAAGGAAAACTAAAGACCACTGCAGCTCCTCGTGATCGTTGAAGTAAACCAGAGACCGGCGGTACGTGAGCCTGTTTTTGAAATCTTACAGCGCGTGGCCCTAGCCGGAATCCCTTGAACACCATCTAAGGCGTATGATTGGTAAACGTCGACTTCTTGTGGCTTGCTGGAGTATAGTTCGGTGGATATGAGAATTGACCTCTCTAAACTCCACTAGGTTGCTACTGGGTTTATTTTAGGCACTCTGGTGCAGGTAAGTCGCCATTCACGTCCACTATGTGAATTTCGTAGCACCAACTAACCACGAAGGGGGTTCTCTGTTGACCGGGAAAGTAAGCACCAAAGTTGGAGAGATTTTGATGGAGAAGAGTTTGACGTCGGCTGAAATAACAGAAGCATTAGTGGAGAATAGCCTACTAAAGGTGGTTATATTGGAACAGAGAAGGCAATTTTCAAGTGCCTTCCCTGGCCTAGTCTTTGATGGATTTCAATCAAAAATCGCCTTTGATCAGGGTTCGAATTAAGTCCCGAATTCGTAATCTATTATCTGGGTTCTTAAAAAAATTGCTGGACACCTCAAGTTTCTAGCAGGAATTTAGGTTTCCGACAGCAAACAAAATTACCGATCTACAAAATGAACGGAAAAGCATTAAAATCGGGGTTAAAACACAGATTTGGAAACCATAAAACAAAAAAAAAATACATCAATAAACAGATTTGGAGACACGGTGGGGTGAGGCAGGATGACGTGGCAGATTCGAGGCTACACGGCTCGGCTGAGGGAGAAGATGTCGTGGTGATTGGATGCGGCCCGGCGGATAGAGGAGATGACTCGAAAGAGGGAGGAGACGATGCTGGCCATGCTTCTGGGTGAAGCAGGGAGAGAGAGTGGCACAACAGAGGGGAGGACACGACGCTGCTTCTGGGTGGAGAAGGGAGAGGGAGTGAGGCCGGAATGAGAGGGAGGCGACTACGGAGTGAGAATGGAGAGAGAGGGAGTGAGAGGGAGGTGATGGCAGAGTGAGGGAGAAGGAGGCGCGAGGGAGAGAGGGCTGTAGAGGGAGAAAAAAATAAACTAAGGCATGGACTTGGGAGATTTAGGGTTTTTGCTTATATAGTGGCCTAACAAAGGCAAGGTATTAAAAGAGGTTCTACAATAGAATCGCCATCAATTTTCACTGAAGGTGGAAGTGTCTTTGATCGATTTCAAATCTTCTTTAAAATAAAATACGAGACTAGGAAAAGAGTTCCGAGTTCGGAACTCGATTCGAGTTCTAATTAAAGGCGGTTTCTTAAGCACCACATTTGATTGCATGCCTTTAACCAACACTTCTCCACTAGTGGAGGGATATTGGAGGAGGGATGGTGGGGGGATGCTACAAGAATTGATGGGGAAACTCCCTAGTGGAGTGGTTAGGGTTTTAGTTGCAAGAGTGCCTCACTCTTTCAGTGAGAGAAGGAGATGAAGATTAAAAGTATTTACAATGGGGAGTTTTGGGGGTGGAAGATGGGGGTTTTGGTGAGAGTAAGCTACAATGGTGGGGTTTTGGTGAGTGTGGGTGGGAGAAAGGAGGAAGACCCGAGAGGAGGGAACCCAATTTTGCATTCTCCAAACCCCCCACAATTCATCACATAGGGTGGGTCCCATTTGATGAGTTGGAGATTTTAAAAAATGGATTGTATATTCTAGTTTAATAGTATTGTGTCATGTGTATTACTAATTTGTATTTTTGCTCCAATGTATTTAAATTAGCCAAACACAATTATATTCAAAAAAATAAAATTTAAAAATGACACCAATATTCTTAAATATATGTATTATTTTTATTAAGGTTATTATTTTTCCAATTTAATTATTCAGCTACCATTTTTTTAATAATTTTATATATTTACAAAAGTTATATTTCTATAGATAAATACATATATAAACATATACATCATATTCAAAATATATATGTTATAAATATTAGATTGTAAAATATGAAAATATGTGAAATAAAAGGAAAATGATGTGGGGACAATAATGATGTAGAATTGAGTTGTGATTGTGGAGTTAAATTCGATAGGAGAGTTTTGGTGAGTGTAGTTAAGGAGAGATGAAGTGATTATATTATTTAAAAAAATTAAAAAATAGGATTGTTGGTGAGTGTTGATTATGGATGATCTAAGTAGACCATTCTCATTTCCAAGTGGTATCCCCGATAAGGTGTTGACACATATTTCAATTCAATTTGATTTCATTTAGTTCATTTCATTTTTTACCATTTCAAATTCAGTTCTATTAAATTTAATCCTATTATTTCCTTAGTTAAGTTTTGATAAATTCAATTTTTTCAATTCAAATTAGTTAAATTTAATTCATTTCATGTAAAATGAAAAAAATCCGGAGATAAGTCTAGCACTCCATCCCTAAAAGAAAAAACTAATTATTTTAAATTACCTCATGTGCTATGTATATGCTTGAGTAATTAAGAATCCGGTGTATGTGCTCTTCACACGTATTAGATTCTTGTTTGTTAATTTTCATACTTCTCATTTGTAAGAAGTTAAGTTTGGATGCATGAACCAAAAAAGAATAAAATCAATGCTGCTGTTGGTGTAATCTTTTGGATAAGTTAGTGACACAATTACATGACCACATAATAGTAAGCATTCAATAACTATTCGTTGGGACAAAACCCAGAAGATGTTTTAAGAGGTTGATTGGGATATTAGTTTCATCTTGTTTTCTTTTTTCTTTTTCAAGACAGCAATTCCAGAGAATTAGTACGAGGAGCAGGATACTTGACAATATATTCAACGACACTAAATCTTTCGAATAAAATGTTGGAGTTCAGCCTACAAAAGTATTACCGCCATAACAGGATTATAATAATTCTAAAGTAACTATAATAGCTAGGAAGAGTATTTAAAATTTTATGAAAACGTTCAAATAATAGTATTACCCTACCTTTCATTAGAAAAATTATATTTATATAGTAGCAATTATAAATAGGGAGGAGTACATGTAGAATACGAAAATTTGTATTCACCCACTATGATACTAATTGAAGAGGAATTAAAAGTGGTTCTATCAAATCAGAGATGACACTTTAATCTTTGGTCCCGCATTTGATCAACCTCGATCAAAGGTGATTCCGAAAACTACTTTTAAATTATTCAATCACCTTTAAAAGGTCGATATAACTGTCTTTAATAGATTCCGAAATTGAAATCTTAGTAAGATGGGTCGGAGCTTTAGTAGGTTCCAAACTCGGAACCTTAGTAGTCTGGTCGAGGCTTTAATAGGTTATGAACTCGGAACTTTAGTAGGCTGGCTCATAATGGTAGTAGTTTTCAAACTTGGGACCTTAGTAGGCTGGTTCGAGGCTTCATGTTAGGTTCCGAACTTGGAAGCTTGTCGTGCTTCTGGTACTAGAACCAATCTCCCAAAACATGGAACCGCCTTTGTTTGGTTCTAGCCTCGGGGTTATTTTCGGCCCCTCTATGTATTTTGACGACTAAAAATGAATTAAATGACTTTAGGTTCCAAACCTGGAAGCCTTTTCCTCTTTTTAGGTTCCGAATACGTAACTTAATTTGGATCCCATGATTGTAAGGGTATTACAAAGAGAGTATGACCTTCCAAACTCGGAAGTGGGGTCGGGTCCTATGGTAAAAACATCTAAAGAAACGTGCATTTTAACCCTATGTTTCGGTCCAAAGTGCCAATATAACCATGTAAAAATATGAAAGTACCAATCTAATCCTTGACTTCGTTGACTGAAATTACAACGAAAAATTTAGCTGTAAATTCGTAAAATGACTGTTATATCCCTGATAAAAATTGGGAAAAAATAAGTAGGAAAAGACCAGAATGCCCTCCTTCTCCTTCTCCTTATCCTTCTCATTCCCTCTTTTCCTTTTTCTCAATTCCTCTATCTTCGTCGATAGAACGGTGGAGCTCAAGCGATATGGTCGGAGTTGTAGAAAGAATGAGCAGTATTAGGAGGGGGAGATGGTGGTGGGCTAGTTGTCAGGCACAGTGAGAATGAGGGCTAAAATGGTGGTGGAGGTCTAGGGTTTTAGAGGGGCTGTGTAGCGGGGGGTCGGATAAAGAAGGGGGGGATGGTGGCCGACGGAGGAGGGGAAAATGATGGAGGGCTGGATGGAGTGGCAAAGGGAAGGGAAGGGTTGGGCTAAGATGGTGGTGATGGGTTGTGGCGATGGTGGAGATGGTGGAAAGGGGTGGTGTGGTTGGATTGAGATGGTGGCGATTGTTATGGAATTGGTGATGGGCGGGGCTGGCTGGGCGGGTTGAGGAGGAGGGATGGGTTGCGGGGAAGAGGGGGAAGAAGGGCTGGGTAGTGGGGGAGAGGAGGAGCAGCGGCGGTGGGTGAAGAAGAAGAAGAAGAAGGGAAGGGGTAAATTATACTTTTTGTTACTTGCGTTTACCTTATAAATAAATATAGTATAACCTAGGGATATATTTTTTTGTCTTTTCAGATTACGTCAACCCATGAATTCCTTCAATCCACGCTAGAATAGTGCAGTTTGGGTATATCTTTCATAATAGCACAAAATCATAGGTTACTTTTATACATTCAGGTTTTACAGGTCATATCGGCTCTTCTTCAACTTTTCTACCTTCTACCACATTTTAACTCGTGGGCTTCAATCTTATACCAATTTTGCAATTGTCTTTCATTAATCCTACTCTGAAGTGTTTATGAGAAATCTACAAATAAACTCACAAAAGTAAATATAGACGCTTGTAAGGACAAAATCCATTAGACTTAAAATAGGGTACAAAATGAAAGATTTGATAAGAAAACCAAAAACGGTCATTTAAACCCCTTATTATGTGAACCTCCCTAAACTAGCTATCTACCCACAAAATGATAACAAAAGAGATGTTAAATGCTTTAGAAAATAAATGCATTTGAAGTCTCATCACTCTATGATCAACGTGACAATATACACCATTAATTCTTTTCTTAGGAAAATAGGAAAATTGAAAGTAGATGGAATTGCTACTCTAAATCATAAATTTGCGCAAGAAATGTGATGGTCGGGTATGTTTTTTATTCCTATTTCTTTTGGTGGTAAATTGGTGAAAAATTCTATGATTGATTTAGAAGCCTCTATTAATGTCATTCCTTCTTGCATTATGGGAACCTACAAATAGGTGAACTTAAAGAAACTAGGGTAATCGTCCAAATGACCGATCACTCCCAAGCTAGTCCTTATGGACTAGTGAAGGATGTGATGGTCCGAGTAGGCAACTTGGTGTTTCCGGTGGACTTCTATGTCTTTGATGTTGTGTACGATGGTGGTGCACCCTCAATTTTATTGGGGATATATTTTCTTAAAACATCAAGGACTAAGATTGATGTACATTCAGGAACACTAACCTTAGAGAATGACATGGATAGAGTAGGATTTGATAATTCCAAATCCAAGCATGATTCACCTAATCCCTCTCTTGTGTGCAAAGGTATAACCTTACGTGAAGAACTTGATCAACGTGATGACTCTTATATGATAGATAATGATGAATGCCTTAATAAAGATCTTGATGATAGTGATGACGATAGTTTAGTTGATGAGATATTTGATGACTATGAGAGAGATGAGAGAATTCATGCCTTGCACTTCAATTGTGATGACCATGTCGATGAAACTTGTGCTTTGCATGATGTTAGTGATGATTTATCTATCTTGGATTGCTTTTAAATGCTCACTAACATGCAGTGGTTAGTGGAGAGTGGCGAGGACGTGAAACACTCTCGACCACCTCCTAAACCAAAGGATATGGATAAGGACTCGACATTGGCTAGAAATGGATATTCTTTCTTCTTGGCAAACAAAGCTCTTAAAGGGAAGGATGGCACCTTGTGGAGACCTCTTCACAAGGATGTTATCGTGGGTGGATCTTCCGATGGTGACTCCGGAGATCCAACGATAGGTTCCTTCAATTGAAATGCATGAAAAAAAGCAATAAGTAGTGATGAAGACAATAAAAATACGTGGTTTTTCTTTCTTTGCTCTCGATATGTTTTTAGTAGATATATTTTACATGTATTAGTTTAGATAAAGGATTTTGGGATGAAACTCTTTTTGGTTGATAAATTTTGAGTCCAAATCTCATGATTTTTGGTGGAAAAAAACAGATTTTTTAGGTGACAAAGTTTCTTAAGAAAAAGGGAGGAAAAAGGGGAAAATGACACTATGCATGAGGGGAGCCTCATGCTAGTCACCTAGCATGGTCATGCCAATGCTCAACATACACAACCCGTGCGAGCACGAAGCTAACCGTGTTAGCACAACCCGTGCTAGAACACATGGCCCGTTTCAGCATGAGAGGTGCCTCGTGCCAGGCTTCATGTTCTGCGATTTTTTAAGGCCAAAAAATTCATATTTGCAAAAATTTCATTTTAAAGCCAAAACATGAAATCTTTGGCCCTTAAATTCAGCAAATCCAATTTTTACTTTGAATGTTGATGTAAATAGTACATCAACACCTCCCTTATGCATAAATAAATTGGTATTTTTGTCCCTTTCACTCTCTAATTTCAAAAATGCAACCCTTATCGCATTTGTACCTCTTTTTGAATCACATTCTTTGCTGAAAATAATAATCCATATACATTACGTCACCCATAGGATTCATTTATCCCATTACCATCTCTCAAAAACCCCCACTCTTACTTCTTAATGGTGGAACTCGAAAATTTGAGCCATTTAAAAAAAATAGCACTTTTGCTTCTTCTTGTGTGGATTCTTCATCTATTGGCTTCAAATTCCTAGTAATCCTTAGAGCTCTATGTTTACTTACTTTATTTAGCATGATGGTGATGTGATGATGAGCTTTATATTCGAAAATACGTTGAAGTGTTTTTGGAGAAATGTTTGGGTTACTTGAATGATCTTGTGCTAAACTAAGTGTGGGGGTGGGTGTATTGTCCTTATGCTTTGGTAATATGACCTTTATTTATTGTGATGATTTAGGAGGGAGAATTCTTGATTGCATGATCTTCTTGATGAGATGCTATGATTATTCATGGGTTGGTTGTTTAGAGAGAATGTTTCTTGATTAAATAGCCCTTATGTTGAGATAGCTTGATTTGGATGTTGTGGCTACTTAAAAAAGTGTTTTTTAAATAAGTCTTGATGCATGCCTGTAGTTATCTTTGCATTATCACCTTTTTTCTTGTGTGAATAGTATGGCTCCAAAAAGGATTAGGTTGGAAAAAGGAACAACTTCCTGGGGTGATAAGGGGAAGAAACAACCCTAGGTTGGAAGATGAGAGCCGTCAACTTCCCTTCCTCCTAACCCCACTTTTATTGTTGATGAGTTCATGGGGTTGACCACCATTTTCGGGAGTGCGGCTCGGAGGTGGAAGTACTTGTATTTCCCGAAGCAAACCATATTTGAGACGAAGTTTGCTTGCAAGGAGACCTTGGGAGCTCTAGGCCTACTCGAACCCGTCACATATTTTCTAAGCCGAATAGGCCTAGAGGGTATTCAAGAAAAGCATTCCAAGACCTACATACGGTGAAGTTTGGAGTTTTTGGCGACCTTGGAGCAATAAAATAGCGGTGAGGGGAGGAGAAGCATCCATTTCCACTTGAATAATAAGGAGTACACCATGTCACATCGGGACATTGCCCAAGAATTTGGGTGGAAGTATGGGAAGGAGATTCCGAGCAAACACCGACAAGGCCTTCCATTTTCATTGAGAAATTTTTGGAGAATCCTTTCGGGCACAAAGAGGAAGCATCTTTGCAAGAGCACCACAATTTTCCATCCAGCATTGCAATATGTTCATATATTGTTGTCCATGGGAGTCTTCTGTCACGGGGATATCTCACAGTGTCCCAGTTCGGATGTCCAAGTCCTTTGGGCGATGACTCCGGAGTGGAAATTTTACCCCAACATGGTTTCGGCTTTCGTGGATGAATGCATTGCCATGGGAAACAATAAAGGTGGAAAGATTCCTATGGGAGGCATGGTTGGACTTATAGCCCAACACTTGGGCCATCCAGTTCACTCTCCATTTGCGGTGGCAAATTGGGGTTGTTTGGGGACACGGTACACAATAGACAAACTGGTGAAAGTGGGTATGGTGGCCACCACGACTTTAAAGGATCGCTTTGTATGGTTACATTGTGGCTCCTCGGTGTGCAATTTTATAATTCTCCCCCAGTCAGAGCGTACAACTATCGAATATGATAAGGTTTTAGATGACCTCTTCATAGCCCATGATCTGAGGTTTGAAAAGGATTTCTACAGAATCCTATCAAAACATGATATAATCGTCAAGGAGGACAATAGTGAGACCCCGCTTAGGGCACCGATTAGCTGTACTCAGATACCCGCAGATGTTCTCGACCAATTTTGCATATTTGGGGAACATCTTGCGAGCTCTACCCGACTTATGCAGGACATTGGTCATGCAGTGGGTGTAATGAGCGTATAGTTGGAAATTTTTTGGAGTAGGATGAGTTCCATGGAGAGTATCATGCATACTTGGGAGTCTAGGTTGGAATCCATTGAGCATGAGATGAAGGAGAAGTTCACCATTATAGATGAGAGATTGGATGTCCAAGAAGAAGTTATTGAACAATTGATCGAGAGATTCCACATCTCAAGGCTCGATGGTTTTGGGGATGTCATTCCTATCGAGAGGCAAGAAATGCGTCAAGATGAGAGAAGAAGGAGGCACGAGGCACGAGGCATGACACTTAAGGAGGAGCCCTTGGGGTCACGTGAGTGAGTTCCACTTCTTTTCTGTTTCCCACTCATGGTTTTTATTCATTCATTGCATTGGGGACAATGCAAAGATCAAGTGCGGGGGAGGGAGTAGTGAAACACTTAGAAGTATTCATCTTAGAATCCCTTTGTGTTTTTGGTGCTGTTCTTGTTTGTTGTTTTCAGTGTTATCTTTGGTTTTGGGAAGTTTGTTAGGATTTTTGGTGGTGTGATATTTAGGGTGCTATCACTTTGTTTTTTAAGGAATGTTTTGAGATGTGGTGTAATTTTTTCTTTAACTATGTTTTGTAGTATGAAGCCCAACTTTGGGGCATTTTGTGCTACACAAAAAAATTAAAATGAAAAAAAAGAATATATATATATATATATCTGTCTAACTTGGAAACCCGAAGGGATAACTTAGGCAAAAATGGGAAGAAAGGCCAGACAGGTCGAAAGACCTAGGTAAAAATGAGAGGCTAGGCAAGGCTCGACCAAGATGAAAAACTTAGGAAAAAAAATGAGAGGCCATGTGGAAAATGGTGAGATGGTGAGATTAACATGTGTGAATGTTAGGATAAAAACCCGAAAGGGCTCCTGGGAAAAAATGAGAGAAATTGAGAGAAAACGAAAAATTAAGTTGAGGATCATTCATCATTATCCTTGGTTGTAGCTAAGTTGAGAATGTCAAGTTACCCTTAGTTACACCCAAGTTGAGGATCTTTTGTATTATTCTTGGTGGTTTTTCGGCAACAACTCTTAGATTGGTTTTGGCGGACTATTCGGGGGACTAAGCTAGTTCAACACTTATCATTTGTACTTACCTTTTTCTTCACAATATTTTGGGTGGTTAGGTTACTTTAGCATCTTCGGGGAGTGTAGGAGTTGTAACATTCTTACTTCTTTGGGGAAACTAGGGTAGCTTGTGAATAAGTTGAATGCATGGGCTAACTTCTCTTTGCATACTACATTTTGCTTAGATCTTTTCTCGTTTTTGTTTACTTGAGGACGGGTAAAGGTTTAAGTGTGGGGGGATTGATGTGCGCCTTTATGCATGTGTTAGACAATGCACTTGACACATTTATTAAAATCTTTTGTTTAGTTTATTTCTAGTTTAGTTAGGTTAACACGACCAAGGGTTTAGATGGAAATTTTTGGTTTTCTTGTCTAAATCTCGAGTTTTGTAGACTTAATTGAAACTAATGGACACTTTGTATTCACGGGAACCTAGATCTTCATTTTTATCTCATTAGTAGGTTGCTCGGAGTTCTTTTATCATCTTTTTGTAGAAGTCCATCCTCGAGGGTGGTAGAAGATATTTGAAGGTCAAGATTTGTTGAAGATATTAAAGGTTATTCACAAGAATGGTAGTAGATTGAAGGCCAAGGGCTCCAAAGCATGCTAGTAGATAGAACCGAGCATGGTAAAAGAGGATTCGAAGTTCAAGAAGGCCAAAGAAGAAACAAAGAAAGTACTGTCCGAGATTGCATGGAATTCTGGGAATGATCTGAGAAGATTAAGCCCTTAAGGGTGGTACTATTGAATTTTTATTCTTGAGCACTGCAAAATCGACCGCAAGAACTCTCAAATTGGATCATCGGTTCTTTCGTAGCGGAGAAAACTAGTCAGCCGTCGGACCAACCAAGGCCAGCACAAGGCCAGCCGACCAGCATGAAGGGGGGGCCTAGCACGGTCATGCCAATGCTCAGCATGGCCCATTCTAAGTAACACAGGATGTGCTAGAGGCCTCTAGCACGGACCTTTTTAGCCCATGCTTCCAGTGCCCATGTATTTTTTCACTCCAAAATTAGTTTAAGTTAGGCGCAAATCATTTCGTTTCACATGGGTCACATCGTTTCAAGTCACTAATGCGAAGATTAGCCCATGGGGTGTGAAGAACGACATGGACCGTGCCATGTTACTGAGCAAAATGAGGTTTTAACTGAAAACACGCGTCAAACGACACAGGATGAAGATCAGAAGAGGAAAAATAGAATTCCAGCCGATGGCCCATGCCGGTTGACACGGACCACGCCAGCATGAGGGGGCTAGTCCATGCCATGACCGACAATCTGCACCGGCACGAGGCCGCGTGTTGTGCCCCGCCCGATGGCTCGTGCATACACGAGACGGCCTTGGCTGACATGGACCGTACCAAATGGCACCTCATGTGCCATTTGCGGCTGCTGGGGTTTTTGGCCTATTTTTGGCCTTTTTCAAGGCCCAATTCTCTACTACTATATATATAAACCCCTTTCTACTAGGGTTTAAGTTTATGCCGACTTTTCTTCTTCAAGAGTAGTTTAGAGAGATTAAATATTCTTCCTTCTTTCTAGCTTATTTTTTTCCTTTCTTCTCTTTATTTTCTTTTGCCAAAAAGTACTGGGTCCAATGAAATAATTGAGTTCAATGCTTAGTGAGTTGGCATGTTCTTAATGTTTATGAATTGCATGATTGTCACACTTAGTTAGCACACACCAAAATATACTTTCATGTGGCCGCAATACTGATACCCCATTGGGAGGAAAACCTAGTTGTGCTTGGGGTTACGATGGGTCTGAATCCACATGGTCGTGTGCACGTAGATTGTCATTGTTAACGTTACGATCAACCATTCACATGTAAGCCGACTAGTTTGTCCGAAGGGTAATGAGTATAGATAGATAGAGTAGCAAACTAGGGTTAGCTTTGCAACTCCAGAACCATTGATAAGGTGCTTCACCCCCTTTGCCTTTTAAGGCCTAGGGAGAATCGTTCATGGTGTAGTTCCTGGGACGTAATAGCACGGTGGAAACTCAAATTTACACAGCAGGCAGGACTGCAGTTGCACTCCCCTAATGACGGAGGTGGTGTCGATGGAAGAATGCGTGCGCACCCTGCGTGATAGGTATGTGAAAGTATTGACCATCGATCACACCACGTTTCACAAACATTATAAAAGGTTTTAAAGTTATATGTGATAAAATCGATGATCGAAATGGCATTAATCTTGTTATGCATATATTCCCCGATGCTAGTTTATATTGTTATTTCCGTTATCAATTACATGCTAGTAGTTTTAGTTATAAAGACCCCCAAAGTTCTTGTTTTACCAACATTTATTATTTCTAACACGTGATCGGATTGATGACCCGATCACGATTGTGCATTTTTTATTATTAGATTCCTAACATCTCTGTGGATGACCCCAGTACTTGCCACTATCTACCGTTGGAAGTATAGCAGTAGGAACGGAAGCAACATATAAATTTCATCTTTGACAGCCTCATCTCGGCTTATTAGATCTCCTGTGAAAAATGTTATTTATTAGTGATGCGGGGAGAGGGCGGGTCACGTATTGTCCTCACTCTCATATCTAATGGTCGCTACATATGCAAGGCATTGTTCCTTTAAGTATGGGCGTGTTAGCGTAGGGGATGAGATTTATGGGGAAGGAATTGCATTGTCGAAAAGGCGATCGAAGCGCCTTTTCTAATTACGGAGGTGGTGTGATAGCTTTATACAGTAGGCGATAAACCTTTTTGTGATAAACATTGGGAATGCTCGGCTATCTCTGCACTATGTGACATAGGCATTGATAGGTTTATATGTCTTTCATGTGATAGAATCTAGGATCAAAGTCATTTATCGGTCATGTTACGCAAATATTCCCTAAGGTTAGTTTATAATAGTTTAATCTCCCCTGTTTGCATAATCTTTAGTTGTTAGATGAAAACTCCCCAAACCTATGTTTGTAGCAATAGCTATTCAAGACACACAATCGGAGTGATGCCTGATTGTGATTTGTATCTAGTTAAATCTCAGATTCTAGTATCTCTATGGACGACCTCGGACTTGCCACTTGAAATTCTCTAGTAGTTGGTAGTAAGCATGAGAGCAACAATATAAAATCTCTTATCTCTGTGGAGCATTCTACGAATTAATCTCTCCCATTAGATTTTGTATGATCGCGGAACAAATTTTGGTACCACTGTCAGGGATACTTGTTTAAATTTTATTGTTAGCTTGCAGAACTAGTTTGTAGAGTAGTTTGTGCTATATTTTTCTTGTAGTGTTTTCGTGTCCTTGTTTGTGTCCTTTTTGCGTGTTTGTTATTTTTTGGAGTGGGTATTGCTTGAGCTCTTGGTGTTAATTGAGAAAAATTGCATTACCATTCCTAATAATTGTGTGTTTACTTTGTTTTTGTTTTCTTGAAAAAAAGAACAAATATATGTGGAGAAGAAAGGCTCAACGAGTGAGACTTTATAGGATATGTCATTGCGACCACCCTACACAGTCTTGCTCTCGGTTGGGTGAATATGAGAGAGATAGGAGTTGTTGTTACCAATACCAATGGGATCGAGAATGGTACCATACCATGAATCCCCAATTCGGGGCTGAGTGGTAACCCAAATTTATGGTATAGAGAGGCATTGGGGAACCAACACATTAAGTTAGATAGTTGGCCTTGACCAACCTATACAATGTCCCAAAACCAATCGCTAGGATTAGTTTCCAAGTCTGAGTGTGAAGAATTGTTGGAAACCTTGACTAATTTTGGTAGAACTAGTCAGTTGCTCCAATTATAAATGCTTAACGACATTAGAGATTTGGAAACTCAACTCTCCTCAAGCATTGAGAGAGCTGATGGGCAAGTGAGTGATATGATCGAAAAGGTGAGCCAAATAGAAGTCTAATACTCTGAAAATGAACCATCCCTAGTTGAACTTGAAATTTTGGTAGATGAATACAAAGGGGATGATGAGTGGTTTGTTGAGATCGAAGAAGTTGAGGAAGAAATTATTATACTTAATTCACCACTTTACATATATTCACCCCAACCTCCACCTATAGAACCAACTCCCAGATTTTAAAAACACATATAGGAAACCATAGAGAAGCCCATTTAATATGCTTAGCCTCCAAACCACCTATTTCCTCCCAGGTTGACTTCTTTTCTACTACATCTTCCTATTGGGAGA
This sequence comes from Rubia tinctorum, assembly GCA_032355605.1. Classification (NCBI taxonomy): domain Eukaryota; kingdom Viridiplantae; phylum Streptophyta; class Magnoliopsida; order Gentianales; family Rubiaceae; genus Rubia; species Rubia tinctorum. Next base: position 16,520 of record JAULKM010131207.1, read on the forward strand.
TTTTTAACCCCACCTCTCCATTTTTTGTTGCCTATGGTGATGGGGTATAAACCCACGCCATATGGATAACATTATGGTCATACCGATGAATTTAAAAAGATAGAGATTCTAAGGAGGCAACCCGAGTCTTAAAAAAATTGTTTAGTTAGATTTTAAAAAAATCATCATCACCTTTATCCTATCATTCTTACCACAAACTATTATACACCACCACAATCTATCCCCTAAACCACCACCAAATAGACAACCTAGATCGCACACTAGTTGTTTCTTTGTGTGGATGTTTGTTGATACTTGTTTAGTGTAGATTTGTTGTGGCTTGATTCAAATTGCATGCTGGGGTAGATTTGAGGACATTTAGGTGAGAACAATGCATTGGGAAGTGATTATTGCACATTTCTTTGTTTACCTCCATTTCTTTTCATATTATGTTTCTTGTTTGAGGAATATGTGTGTTGTAAGTGTGGGGGAGGAAAAAATTTCCCAGTGCATTGTGTCGTAGATATTTGTTGTTTTTGGTGTTCGTTTGTTTTTTTTGTTTTAGAACCCTATGACACTTGGTGTGCATGTTTGTTTTGTAGGAAGCATATGGTTTTTCAAGGAAAGTGAGCAAACATGCTCAGGAGGAGTTCAACTCATGGACCGTGTAGATGTACATGGTTTGTGTTGCTCAAAATAGTGGAAAATGAGAAGAACCAAACCCGAAATTAACGGACATATAGATATGCACGATTCGTGAAGCTCACACACCCTCATACATCCAAATCACCATTCTTCCCTACCTCTCCAAATTACCATCCAAACCCATTTACCCTCAAAATCCTTGAATCACACAACGCTAAACCTAAGAGGTAACTCTCCAATGTGATACAATTCTTTATTCGATTTGTGGTGTATGATAGTGGTTGTGAATGAACTTACTTGATTAGAGGTTAAGAGTAGTATATTGTGGTAATGGTAGTTTGTTCATTAAACTCTATGATTGTTCCACTAAGGGTAGATTTTAGTGTTCATTGTAAGTGCTATCCTATTTCCTTCCCTTGACATATGTTCTAGATTTTATAAATGCATTTAGAAAAATGCAAGCTTTTAGTGCGGGGGAGGGAAATTTAATAACACTTATGATTCTTAGTTGTTTCTATGTATCAAATAGCTCTTCTAAGAACACTTTGAAAAAAATGAAAGGGCAACTTAGGAAAAAATGGGAAGGCCCGGATAGGTTGAAAAACCTATGCAAAAATGATAGGCCAATTGGAGTGGAAATAAGTGAGGATGAGCTTGAAAAAAGAAAATTTGTGAAGCTAGGATGAAAACCCGAGATGACTCCTATGCAAAATGAGATAAAATGAGAGAAATAGAAACTTATTCGATGCTTCTCTTGACTTGTCTTTTGGTAGCTTATTTTGATAGAGTAATTTAGCTTCACACATTCACATGATTGAACCTCACCTTTGAATGACATGTTGGTTGGTTAGATTACTTTAGTTTCTTTGGGATATAAGAGTGTGAGAGATTCTTATGTCTTGGGGACTAGGGTAGTCTAGGATCAAAATATTGGGTGTTTTGGGGAAATTCTTTGCATGTTATTATACGCTTAGATCTTTGCTTGTTCCGGTATACTAAAATATGAGTAAAAGTTTAAGTGTGGGGAAATTGATGAGACTCTATAAGCATGTGTTTCCTAACGCATTTAGCATATCTTTTGTTAGATTTTGTGTGGTAGATTGCTACATTTAGGTGAGTTTACATTACAAGGATTTTAGATGACCATTATTGGCTTTCTTAGCTAAATCTTTCATTTGTAGCTATTCAGATCTAATGGATTATGTGTCCATATGAGCATCTACATCTGTTATTGTGATCTTTCATTTGTGGATTACTCAAAGGCATTTTTGAGTATATTAGAAGGTCATTCTCAAGAATGATAGCATATTGTAGAAGGCTATTCGCAAGGGTGGTAGAAGACTAAAGGACACAACTCAAAAATGGATAGAAGATATAAGGGTCAAGGAAGGAAGACAAAGAAGCAGATGAATTATGATCTGAGAGTTGTACTGAGTTCTGGGAAAAATCCAAGAAGAATCATCCCCTGTTGTTGACACCATCAAAGTCTTCTTCTCATGTTCTATATAATTGACTACAAGAACTCCCAAATCGGATCACCGGTAGCGGTGAATACAAGATTGAAGAAAAAGTCCAGTCAAGCCAAGTGTTCCAGAGACTAAGTCCCGATGCCAGCAATGTGCTTTGGCACAACCTACACTCAGAATACAAAGACAAAGACTCCAGTCCAAAGGCCGCGTGCTCAGTTTTCTTAGGAAGCATCTCCAGTCTGTATCCCATGAACAATGCATTGCCCATGTACTTTTTCACGATCCGTGCTCACGTGACACTAGTGGTGTCATTAGGGTTTTACTAGGGTTTTTCCAAACTTGGGCCTTTAGAGGCCAATTTATCTTCTCCTATATAAGAAACCTTTAGTGTCCCAGGGTTTAGTAAGTAGGCATAATGTAGATTTTACTTTTTGGTAGGTGAGAAGGAAGATAAGCATCCTCTCTCTCTCTAGAGTTCTTCTTCTCTTTTCCTTCTCTTATTTTTTTTAGATCCATGACATTTAATTCAATGAATTCCATTGAATTATTAGTAGTATAGTAGTTTAATTTCTTGGGGAAATATTTATAATCATGACTAGATGTTGAGTTTGTGAAATTCTTATATTTCCCTATGTTTATGTCTATGAATATTCATGCTTGATTTATGCTTTATATACTTTTAAGATGTATGCCATGTATGTTCTATGATGCAAGTGTAAATTCATGTGTCATATAATATTGTGCTAGGCTTGTCATGTGGGAGGTCGTCGCCGTACCTCTCAAAGATACTATTTTTAAGCCCAATTTGCTCACTAAATACAACTAAGTAG